>BJKM01000512.1:165000-207500 GCA_015082035.1 Chaenogobius annularis | reverse complement strand
GTATAAAAGCCAACTACATAAGTAAAACAATCGTCGTGACGTCCTGCTGGGGGCGCTGTCACCTGCTTGTCTATATTCAGATTTGATTGCTTTGTCTTGAATGTCCCACATTATTGCATTAAACATACATGTAATATTTATTTAATTGCAGATGTGTTGGTTTTAGTGCATTGGAAAACATGTATTCTTAGTAAACTCGCCTCTCCATAGAGCTAACGTTGAACCGGCTTTAATGCAATATTGTGGAACACTCCAAGAAAAGCAACTACATCTCCATGGTGACAAGCAGCAGCAGGATCAATAGTATTGTTTCTATTGTACAAATGTGAATAAATCAGGGATAATACATTTCTACAGACTTTAAATGGACGTAAATGCATGTGATTGGTTTATTTGAGCGCAAAGGGGGGTGTGACAGAGGGCAGTTGGACCCCTCGCGTTATCAGCTGCTGCAGCCGATGGTTCAATTCCCGAGAAAACCCACAAACCGCCGCACGACAACAGAGACACAAACACCAAACTTGACAATCAAAATCGTCCAGAAGGATTTGTTCACGGCAAATTCTAAGCCCGATTCAAGTTTTAACTTTTTTACGCCAATTTTCGGTCGGATCTAGTTTCCTTAAATACCAAATCACCAAATTTGTTGTATATATATATATAAAAAAGGACATTTAAATCCTTCCCTATACATTTTTAAGATATAAATGTCCCAAATTTCACTGCACTTTTCACCATTTTACGCACACAATGTCAAATTACAAATTACAAAGGCGTGTAATACATTTTTCATGTAAATAAACTACCAAAAAAAAAACCTATATCTACCCTATATATACTATTTACATGCAGAGTCTCACTTTTTTGAATATATTACGTTGTTAAAATGACTCATGATCATCAAAATTGTATTGTGATTGATTCCTGCGTGCTTGAGTAACCCTGTATTGTCCTGTATCTGTCTTCACCTACCCCCTATCCCCGCCCACTCAAATTCAGACTCAGGGTCGTACGCAAACACTTTGAATACCCAATGAACACCAGTGAAAATCGGTTGCTTGTTACTCAATCTTCCTCAAACTACTTTAAATCCAAACTTTACATTCTCGTTTCCTTCAGGACACTTATCATGTGGTAATAAATCTGGGAAAAGTGTCACCGGTGATTCATGCGCTTTTGACTCTGAGGTGTAAAGTTCTTGTGTGTCGGAGTAACCGGGTCGTCGTCACGCTCCACTGTCAGATCTTCACAATGTGGCGCAGTGAAAAGAGGCAGATCAGGTGTGCAGGCGATACAGGCGAGCGGCGGTCGCCTCCCAGCCCCCGGGCCAGACACCGGGCATTCGTTTACAACAATGCGCCAACATCTGACCACATGTTGGGCCTTTTCTTCTACAACCACCACCACTACTACTACTACTGACGGGCACGCGTTTGCATATGTGCGTCGACGCTCTCTCCGACCGCCGTCAGTCGCTGGTGGTTTTTCCCAAAGACGGCGACGACACCGGTTAAAGCTCTGGACATGAATACGCGATCAAGACGCAGAACCCAATCCAACCACTAGCTTCAGAAAGTGGCGTCAGTATGTAACACCAAAAAGGAGATTGTTGTCCGTTGAAAGTATTTTAAACCATAAGATTTAAGGGGCTGTACCCAGTTTTTGTGTTCGTGTACTAAAGTAAAATATGTTTTGTCCCAGTACAGATGTATATTCTCTGACGGTGTGTGCTGTCTGCAACTATTTATAGAGCTTTTTATTCTCCTCGAAGCAGAAAGTGTGCTGTTAGCGTGCTAGCTGCTGTTAGCTTTACCGTGATGGCAAAACCCGCTCGTCCCTTTGAGGTTTTTTGCGTTTTTGTTATTAAAGCCTGTAGGTTATTCGTTTATGGAATTGCTAATATTCAGTCAAAAGTCATAGGTCAAGATGATTAAATTTAGCCATCTTTTAGCATGCACGCTAAAGCCATGAATTAGCGCGTTCAAACTTTTTGTGAAAAAGTCCGTTGGCTTTGGCTGTTACGGAGCCCATATCAGGGACCCCGCACATGTGACAACCGACCCTGTCACGGGGCAACTTGTCGCCCATAAGTGAGCAATAACAGTTTGAAATTAACTTTACTAAACTTGTTCGATTGTTGTTCTAATTCGTTCAGAAGCTGTTGCCAAACGTTGCTGGTAAAATGCAAAGTGTGATCATTGTAAATCCTCTCGAACCCCCTCACGCTGAGTGATGACCAACGGCTTAAATAACCTCCATTTTCTTTGTCTGCCTGAATTAGCAAAGTTAATTGGACCTGACCAGATCCTAACTCCAGACTTCTCTTCCCTGATTGATTTTGATTTAATTCTGGGCCTCGACCTTTGACCCTTGCCCTCTCGGTTGATTGACTCCTGACTAATGAGAGATTAAGTGGCTGCTAATGTGGATTAGCTCACAATGCGTTTCCATTTCTTGAGCGCTTAAACTAAATAGACCTACTGCTACTTTTGCTTATCGGCTAGCCAATACCGATAGTTTTCTACTTGTTTATAGCTATTACAATTTACTTTTTCTAACAGTACTTTATGGTACTGCTAGTATTATCCACCAGTAACACGCTGGTTGATTTATTTGGGCAAAACTTGGCTGATTCCCACAAAGTGAAGATCCGCACTTTTATGGCAACCGGAACTCGCCGTGAAAAGGGCCCCAGTTGTCTGGAGTCGAACCCGCAACCTTTTTTGCAGTGAGGCGAGGGTCCTAGCCACTGTGCGTAAATGTTAGTAGATTGCCCGACCAGCCAAGACCAAACACTGACGATGGTTTACAAAATGTTTTGGTCTGGATTTGGAACGGGATTTGGTTTTCCTAATTTGATGAGCATGATTTGTGATTGGCCAATCAGAGAAACGCATGGTCCATTGGTGTAAAAACAGGCAGCGCTAGCATCGCTGTAGCATTTAGTTCGAAGCTATCGTTAGCATTCTTGGATATTTAGGTAAATGTGGGCCAATGCATCGCTTCGTTCTCCTCCAAGTCTGTTGTAGTTGTTGAACAGTGGGCGACAGAGCAGCTCCTCGACATTAAAATGAATGGATTGTTTCCGTCATTGATCCGTGAGTGGGCGTTCACTCGGGGGGCCGACTGTATCTAGGCAGTAGGATTAGTAGGATTCAGGTCCCCTTCATCAGAAGCCATCAGACTGCTGAGTGTGTTTTTTGCCAGACACAAGACAAAAATGACCACCATATTGATAATGTAAACATCAGTAACAGTTACCGGGTTATCAGTATTAAATGAGTTTTTATGTGATTATGAGCTTTCATTTATGTCTTTCTGCATAAAGCTGGCACTGATTGCCCTAGTGGTGACATTAACTGGTCCAAAACTATTGCAAAGACATCAATATTGACAGTATTGATTAGTTTATGGTTGACGAAAAAGAAACATCAGGGTAGTCAACATGCAGCGCTTTTCTTAGTCCTTATGCTACTTTACTCCTACTTCTACTTCTGTTTCTAATACAAGGCATGAGGTCCGTTTACGTGAGCCATGGGATGTAAATATGACAGTAAAGCAGTACAGGGGCACATTTTTAAACGCTAATGGAACAAATAATGTCAAGAATTAAACTATAAACTAAATGCTAATTCAAGTTTCTGCCGGTCACCTGGGTCAGTGGGGGCAAATATGGACTACAGATTTCACCAGGAGACTTAGCTTATATACTTATAGTGGTTAAAATGTAAACGAATAAAATATGCAGATAAATAAGTCAGTAAGTACGTAAATAAGTAATTAAATAAGTAAGCAAGTACATAAGTAAGTAAGTTAGTGAGTGTATAAGCAAGTAGACCTTTGTAAATACGTACATAAATGAATAAATGAACGGAACAATTAGCAAAATATGGGTCACAAAAATGTGCAAAAATGGGCCAAAATTGCAATCAAATAAAACAAAAAAAATACACCGGTAATTTTCATGAACAATTGGCAATAGGTTTAATAGGTTAAAGACTGACATTACATATGCGTATTTTAATTGGCTTGACTTTATACACGTGCTTTATACTCATGCGTTTATACTCACTGACAATGGCAATAAATCTCATTCTATTTTGAGTACTTGCCTCATTTGCCGTATAGGTTACACATTTGGAACCAATCCGCATAGTCAGCCATTTTGAAACTAAGAATCCCCCCCCCCCATGCAACCTAATCAATGCTTTTCATGAAACTAGTTATTTACCTCCTTCTCCCTATTCTCCTCTCTCGTTCTCTCTGGATGTTGAGGTCCAGCTCAGCGTGTCAGCGTGTTCCCTCTTCGGCCTGTAGGTGGCACACTGCGCCGCTTCTCCCGCCTCGGCTCTGTGTCACCCAAAATTCACAAAACGTCCTGTTCCCAGCAGACGCGCGCGCCGCCGAATCAAACACGCTTTTGTTTATGTTTGGACACTAATTTCACGTGGTTTTTAGATCGAGTTAGCGCATTTGTAGCCATGAATCATTAATTATTTGGATATTTTTCATGGGTATAATGAAATGACAACGCGTTATAGGGCTTGAGTTTGAGCCAACGTGATGGATTTGATATAAGAATATTTGATTTAGTGAAGTAACATTTCTATTTCAGCTGTGTGAATATAACTACTAGACTATTTGGAATATTTTTTGGAAACCTTTTATCCCAATTCAACCAGAAATAACCGCATTTCAATTGCATTTATATTAAAACTTGCATACTGACCAATTAACAATGAACCAAACCTTTCTTTCTTTCTTTCTTTTTTTTTTTTTTTTGCAATCCCCTTCCTTTTTTTTTTTTTTTTTGCAATCTAAGCATAATATAAGTAGTTTGTTACTTGAGGTATGTTAAATCACACTTTGAATTTAAATCGGGTTATGCAGATGAGATATGCATTATTATTATTACGGCAAAATATGACGTCAATTAGGTGCGTGTCCCAGGCAATATAACTGTTAAAAGACTAGCTTATTGTACGCATTTGATCAAAGTTGATGCTTGGAAGGGCGTAACCGTGCGTGAATCCCTGAACATCTACGTGATGGCGCGTGCTAGGCTGCGTGCAATATTAATAATTTTATAATTTATGAAAGAGTACGTAAAGCTCCGGCAGCCGGGGCTCACGTGCGCCGGCCGGGTTCTGTGCGCGCGCCGATTGGCCAAGACGTCAAGCACGTGTTACGTAACCGGCGTGCACGAGCCATAAAAAGAGGAGGGAGGTGCTGCTTCGAGGGAGGGAGGGGTCGTTCATTCATCGATATGTGTAAAGGGACTAAACCAGGACTAAACCAGGACTAGAACAGGACTAAACCAGGACTAAACCAGGACTAAACCAGGACTAAACCAGGAGTAGAACAGGACTAAACCAGGACTAAACCAGGACAGAAACAGGACTGAACCAGGAGTAAACTAGGACTGAACCAGGACTGAACCAGGAGTAAACCAGGAAAGAAACAGGACTGAACCAGGAGTAAACTAGGACTGAACCAGGACTAAACCAGGACTAAACCAGGACAGAAACAGGACTGAACCAGGAGTAAACTAGGACTGAACCAGGACTGAACCAGGAGTAAACCAGGAAAGAAACAGGACTGAACCAGGACTGAACCAGCAGTGAACCAGCAGTGAACCAGGAGTAAACTAGGACCGAACCAGGACTAAACCAGGACTAAACTAGGACTGAACCAGGACTGAACCAGGACTGAATGAGGATTAAACCAGGACTGAACCAGGACTAAACCAGGACAGAAACAGGACAGAACCAGGACTGAACCAGGAGTAAACTAGTTCTGAACCAGGACTGAACCAGAACTGAACCAGGACTGAACCAGGACTAAACCAGGACAGAAACCAGGACAGAAACAGGACAGAACCAGGACTGAACCAGGAGTAAACTAGTTCTGAACCAGGACTGAACCAGAACTGAACCAGGACTAAACTAGGACTGAACCAGGACTGAACTAGGACTAAACCTGGACCGAATCAGGACTGAACCAGGACTGAACCAGGACTAAACAATTGTGCTAAACCTGGGTTCAACCAGGACTAAATCGGAATTGAACCAGGGGAAAAACAAGGGCTAAACCGGAAAGAAAACAGGGCTAATACAGGACTGAACCGGAACCAAACCAGGAGTAAACCATGTCTAATTTGGGACTAAAATAGGACTAAACTAGGGTTAACAAGGACTGAACCAGGGCTGAACCAGGACTTAACCCCCAAATTTAAACTAGGGCTGAACTAGAACTAAACCTGTGCTGAACCTGGACTAAACCTGGGCTGAACCTGGGCTGAACCAGGGCTAAACCAGGACTAAACAAATGGGCTAAACCAGGGTTAAACCAGGACTAAACCACCAAATCTAAACTAGGGCTGAACTAGAACTAAAACTGGACTATACAAGGACTGACCCAGGACTAAACCTGAGCTGAACCTGGACTAAACCAGGGCTAAACCAGGACCAAACAAATCTAAACCAAGACTAAAACTGGACTGAACCAGGGTTAAACCAGGACTAAACCAGGATGAACTCTTAATCAATTAAATTTGGACGTCATTAGGACAAAACCCAGACTTTTATAAGAGCCAAACCTGCATCTAAATGTGGACCAGAACTCAAGATAGACCCAGAATGTTGGCCTAAACTCAAGACTAAAATCAGATCTGGAACATGGTCTAAATAAGAACTAGGTCAAAACTAGGACTAATTTAGGACTGTGACTTCACGCTGTGTATTATAAACTAGGACAGGGACAAGACTATAAAACATGGATCACGCATTATCATTACAAGAAAGAAACAACTGTCAAATTAAAAGGATTATTTTATCACCAGGTCAAGAAGTAACAGCATGTACTCAATTGGGGCTATATTTGCCAAAAGTACACACAATACTTAATTCATGTGTCATTTCCGTGGGCATATCGGGCTATAATGGAGTTGATTATACAGTCATTCGTAAGGCATTTTCTCAGGATCATAAGACGTGCCTGATACAAACGGGGGAATACTCAGTTATCAGTTATTTTCAGTTATCATCACAGTTCTGAATACTGAATACTTGTACATTATATCGCTTAAGAATGATGGGAAAAGTTAGCAAAATAGTCAAAGAAAAAGGATGAATGAAAAGTTAACATTTATTTCCAGTAGATTCATGCTTTACTGCAACACATACTCTCACTACTACTACTCCCACTACTACTACTACTACTACTACTACTACTACTTCTACTACTACTCCCACTACTACTACTACTCCCACTACTACTACTACTACTACTACTACTACTACTACTACTACTACTACAACTACTACTACTACTACTACTACTACTACTACTACTACTACTACTACAACTACTACTACTACTACTACTACTACTACTTCTACTACAACTACTCTACTACTACTACTACTACACTACTACTACTACTACTACTACAACTACTACTACTTCTACTACTACTCCCACTACTACTACTACTACTCCCACTACTTCTACTTCTACTACCACTACTACTACTACTACTACTACTACTACTTCTACTACTACTACTACTACTACTACTACTACTACTACTACTACTTCTACTACTACTACTTCTACTACTACCACTACTACTACTACTTCTACTACTACTTCTACTACTACTCCCACTACTACTACTACTTCTACTTCTACTACCACTACTACTACTACTACTACTACTACTTCTACTACTACTTCTACTACTACTACCACTACTCCCACTACTACTACTACTACTACTACTACTACTTCTACTACTACTACCACTACTACTACTACTTTGTTCAGATGATAAAACTTTATTTCTCAAGTTGAAAAATAACTACAGTGAGAAATGCTGGTTGTACTGAATCTACTGCAGAGAATACTACTACTACTACTACTACTACTACTACTACTACTACTACTACTACTACTACTACTGCCACTATCACCACTAGAACTACTACTATTACTATTGCTACTACTACTGGTACTACTGCAGCTACAAAGTTAAAGTTACAAAATGTATTTGGTATTGTATTTGACTTCTACTAAGACAAAAATGCAAAGGAAACCCCCCCTCGCATATTTACGTATTTACCTGACATGTTTTGGAGGTGGGACCTCCGCCTTCGTCAGCGTTGCCATCTGACCGGTGTGACGCGTTTCTTATCAGCTGTTGTTCTCAGGCGTGGTCAGTTTGATGGTCAGATGCAGCAGATCCATGAGACTGAACACACCTGCCCCCTTGTGGTGGTCTCTGGAGGAGCGAGTCCCAGGTGTGAGGCAAGGTAAACGCGCCCTCGTCTCTGTTGATGGTCCACATGCGCCGCCTGATTTCACTCACTGGCCTGAACGAACTGAAAAAAAGACGCCCGTCAGATGACATCTCTGTCAAAACAGCTTGTATTTTTAGACACAGAAAATGGTACGGCGGCTACATTTGGGCTCGCGTTTCCCTCTTTCACAGACCCTCACGCATACCTTTGGTGCAATAAAAGGGGCTCCTGACACGAACGTGCAAAAGCTGGACACGAGGTGGCAAAGAAAGTTAGAAAGTTGTTAAGTTTTACTACTAGGCAACTTTACTACTGCTACTACTCTAATTTTTCTCATAGTCAAACTGCTACTACTACTACCACTACTACTACTACTACTACTACTACTACTACTACTTCTACTACAACTTCTACTACTACTCCCACTACTACTACTACTACTACTACTACTACTACTACTACTACTACAATTCTAATTTTCTCATCATACTGCTACTACCACTACTACTACTACTGCTGCTACTACTACTACTACTAATCTCAGTACACAATGAGATAGGCCTACGACTACCTGCTGTTTCACGTTTCAGCACCCTACATACAGTCAAATGTCTATAACACAAATTAGGTTAGGATAACTACCACTACTACTACTACGACTACTACTACTACCAATAACTAGTAGGTTACTTTAAAGGCGTCAGGGGTCTGGTTGATGTCATCTGGGACGTCCTTGTTCAAATACTAGTTATGGTATCGATTAGTATCTGATATTCTATACTTTTGACAACCCATATAACTACAACTACTGCTCATCTACTTACGCAATCTGAAAAGGAAAGGCAAACTTCATACTTCTGCAAATCACAACCTCAATTCCCGCCACAACTGCAACTTTAGCGTGCCACAAAACTACTGATACTACACTATACATTCGATAACTCATTCATCTTTTTCAACCTTTCAGACTTTGTGCAACGCATGAAACGCTACCGCAACTCTCACTGCTGCTGTTGCTGGCGTGCTTCTGCTGCGCTCGGTGGGCCAAACACTATAAAAGTGGAGTTCAGCGGGTTCGTGCGTGTCTTTAAAGGCCAGCCGCTGCACTCGTAGTACAAGGCTGTAGTAACCGGAGCGCCAGGAGGAGGAGACTGGCTGGTGAAACTCCCTGCAACACTGTGAACGGGAATATCCGACGTGGCTCGGCTCCTCTGGTCCCGTCTTGTCTGTGTGCACGAGAGAGAGAGAGACAAGTGAAGACATTTAAATCACGTGAGAGTTGAAAATATCGAAGGTGGAAAGTAAAGTCATATGGCTGCGTCCACTTATACGAAATGCTTAAAGTCGTAGTCATTTTTATAACAAAGGCAGTGGGATTATTAGAGCAAAAAGGTCAAAAAAGACAAAGAGTTTCATGAATAATTCACTTTATTCATAAATATTCTCTATCTAGAGTCATAGTCACCAAAGTTTAACCTTTGTTTGGGTAAAACAAAAGTTTTTTCAAAAAGGTCTCAATGTAGAACAGAAATAATTAATTGAATACTAAAATAATCATTAGTTGCAGCCCTAAAAAAGTATAACAACTAATAACAAATACATGTACATGGGTATTTTTAGCGTTAATTGTACTTCTTTGAGTAGATTTTTACATCTAGATTTGTACTGTGAAATTAATCAAATGTATAATCGTGAGTTAAACTACTTACTTTATAATAAGTAGTTTGTTAGGCATGATTCAGCCTTCAGCCTGTAACTGGTATTAATGAAGTAGTTACTAAGCCTGAATCACGCTTAATGTTCAATATTCAAGTCTTTGTGCACGCTTTATTAAGGTTATTAAAAGTGTAGTTATTATTGTCATCGAGAATACGACTAATTAACTCGAGTCCAGAATGATGCGTGCGTGATTTTTGCCATAATCGAACAGTCCTAATTACACAGTATGTAACTGAGTGAAATTCAGTCATTGTACTTCGTTGCATTGTAAAATAGGAGTTACTGAGTGCAGCGCAGGTTGTCCTACTGCACAGCCGTCTCACACATACCAGCACTGCTAGCCTGAAGGCGGGACTGTAGTTTAAAACGGCCTCATTCAGCTGTGAACGCTTTCATTTATCAAGTTTTGTGTACGAGAGAACGCTTGAAACGCTTGTCATACTCTCCACGCTTACTTTTGCACTTTACTCGAGTATGCAATGGGCAGCAGTGGTTGTCATTTTTTTGAGTGCACTTTTAGCTCTGTAACTGTACGTTTACTTAAGTACACATTTCCACCACGGGGTAATATATTTCAGCCATTACAAAACGCTGAACGTGTTGAATGAAAAACAACACTACCCTCCAACAACGAAGTCATCAACAAAAACAAAGTATAAACCACGGCAACATGGTTAATATGAGCTGAAATAAATGTATGTACAATTCCTACTACATCACATGTGAGGCAAGTACTACTTACATACAAGCATTAAGTTTTCCATTCATTTCAAGTTTTTCATGTTTTTTTGGACCATAAACAATTGCGTTATGAACCGTAGTTACCACATTGTACCTTTGCACTCTTAATATTTGAATATTTCAAAAGGCCTACGGCAAAAACTCATCCGTCTACTACTTCGGGACCCGCGGCGAACTTTGCAGTGGAGCGGGACTGTTGAGTTCCATCGGCAGTGCCTCGCGGACCCCGGGCCCCACTTTGAGAAGCGCAAAGTGGGTCCGGTACGGTATGAAGTTCTGATCAAGTAACAGTTGACGCGTGCGGGCCGTTGTGCTCAGCCCCGATGCGTTTATCCTCCTCTTAATGACATCGACATCTGACTCATGCAAAGTGACAGATGTAAGACTAAACTCTGCTCATTGTATTATGACACAATGTAAAATAACTGTAACCGTAACTAGGCCACTTCCAAACCAGCTTCTGCCAAACATCAAGGCCAAAACTGTTGACTGTTTAGAGCCTAGAAAATCTTGAATTAATTACAATACTCGTTATAATCAACTAATTCCATCTAGCCTACAATAGGGCTGCAACTAAGTCTATTTAATACATTTTTATTTTTCAACGGATAAAAGAGAATGTACAGAATAGTATGTAAAGCCTATGAATAGAGAATAATTTAAAATACAGTGTATTATTTATGAAAATCACATAATTGTTTGTTCTTTTTTGAATAATGCTACCTGTATCTTTGTTTTACAAAACATCTTTAGCCCGTGTTTGAGTAATCCTGTGTTGTTCTGCAACTGAGGCTCGAGTGCTCAGAGGATTCCTGTTTTCACCTACCCCCGATCCCCGCCCACATCCCTGTACTTTAGCTGTGATTATTTGAAGAATTAAGACTGAGGGATACATGTAGAGTTCTAACAACTTAAAATAAATAAAATAAAAACATGTAATTGACAATCTGTTGCTTGTTATAGTGAAATGTCTCTATGAAGAGGCGGGGCTTAGCAGTTCTGCAGGTTTGAACAGGAAGTCAATGGACCCATTATTATCAAGCCCTTTTAAATCAATACTGCAGTTTGCAATGAACAAAATGTAAAATGATGATCTACTTATGTTATGGTTGAATACTAAATACCTGACAAAAAGCATACTATGTCTCCTTTAAGTGTTATCTGGACAGACTCTTAACACGGTTGTAAAAAGGTTAAAACCTCATTGAGTGACTGCAATGGAATGCAGTTTTTTTTACAGTTTTCACAGGTCACATTTCTTGTCCGATTTTCGTCATTCAAGGTTCAGTTTGTAGATATTTCTTGTGTGATTCCTCCTATTGCTTTCGGTATTCCTCGGCCTTGTCATTTTTTCGGGATTTGTCTTCAAACTTGGAATATTTCCCTATCACTTAGAGTGGCGGAATGTTGGTGATGTCGCGGAATGTTGGTGCTTTATGACATTATCCTTATGGCAACTGTACAGAATATGGCTGAGCATAATGAGTGGTGCTCTAGCGCCACCTACAGGTTGACTTTTATTTGTGAAATTTTGCAGAACATACCTTGATGTGCCCTGGATCCTAAAAGTCCATCAGACCTATGCCCCATTTTGTAGTTTGGCCTCTAGGGCCCTCCACACTAAATAATACAAAACAGGCTTAAATACACACTAAATATTAGCACAAATTAGCACTAAATGCATTATCAGAGTGAACTAAATTAATTGAAAAGTCAATCTCATAACTATAATTTTCTGGCTGCTCAAAAGTACAGCGCTCCCACCCCCACCAAAGAAGAATAGTCTAAAGAATAAAGTCTAAAGAATACATTCTAAAGAATAAAGTCTACAGAATAAAGTCTAGGGAATAAAGTCTAAATACAGAATATGGCCATGCATTACAGCCACTCGCAATGGCAGGAGCATTTAGTTGAAGTTGATTTTGCATATCTCCTTTCATTATTATTATTATAATATTCAACAATTATTTAATCGCTCATTCAAATACCCTATTATATATTGTTTTCTAAAAGACTATAAATAGCCTATAATATACATATATATTAGCCAATAGACAAGACTAAATTTAACTTTTAAACCTTGCCATTTTGCTTATTACACTGCCTAGACAACTTTAACTACATCTGCGCATCCTACAATATCCCTAAAACTATGCCATTTGACTATAAAAATAGTCCAAAACACCACTCTGTAGCTTAGAGTAGCCACAGCATTCTTCCATAATGACCTACAAACTGCCTCATTTTGCGCTCTCTGACTCACAAAAGCGTCAGATAAACCGCTGCATCAAACGCCGCATCTCTGCCCCCTTTGAGTGTCTGTACGCCGCATGCTTCGCTCGCTCGGTCGTGGCGGGGCGGGGGCCGGCGGTGAGACGGGGGGGATGAAGCGACAGACAGGCGGCGGTGGCTGCAGTTAGACACCCGGCTTCTGCTCACAATCCACGTGTGTGTCTCTGTCCCGACTTTACCCGCCACCATTTTCCTGGAATCCCACCCTCTGCCTCGTATCGCTCCGCGGTGAAGACGAACTAGACCCGGAATTCGAAGCTAAATTCCACGGCCAAACCCTCCCGCGTCCATTTCCCGCTTGGACTCGTTTCTCGTTTGACGCCGCCGGGTTTACGTTTTCAAGATATCCAGCTGTTAATGTGGTTGTGGTGAGGGTTTCAAGGTTTTGGCGCGAGTTTGCCTCCGCGGAAGGACATTTTTTACGGCGCTGCTATATAAAGATGGCGGCGCGGGCGGCCACACCTCTACTGTGTCTGATAGTAGCAGCGCAGGCGGATCTGAGACACGCCGGGTCCAGCCGCTCCAAACCATGCTGCCACGCATCAACTTCTACTTAACACGCAAGAAATCTCACCGGAAGACGCTTTTCTAACCCCGCGCCATTGTCTGTGGACCTAAGCGGATATTTGGACGTGTTTCCAACGCTAATTTGAGACATTTTCCTCTCCCCGCCTGTATTTACGGTAAGCGCAATTCCCCATTCATTCTCCAAGTTGACATTTTACGCACGCACATTGCACGTTTATGCCTTGTATCTGTCGCTAAACGACACTCTCCCCGTTGTTAAATGCCTGAAATATCGCCAAAACCGAGGTGCCGGGGTGTTTCACGTGGGCTGCACGACCCACGCCGTTTTAAACCCTCCACAGCGCCACGATGCAACCTTTTGAGTTATTGCACGGACTTCGAGCCTATTGCACCATGCGCCTTTTGCCTTTTAATGCAATTTGTAGTTCCATAAACGCATTACTGGTGATGTCAACGTGGATTTGAATGAGTTATTTTTTAATTTTTTACCATTTTTAAGTATTTGGTAGTAGCCTTCAATTGGAAGTTAATTTGCGGTGTCATCTCAAATTGTGCGTAAAATCGCGCGTAATTGAGTGATTCCGGCGTTTTGCGCAGCGCTTGTGCGTGTTTGGTCGCCGTTTCCCCCCGGTCCAAAGGCAGAACGCGTGTCTGCTGGAGTCCTGCCTGCCACACCACACTGCCGCTTTGTTCTCAACATGCCATAGGACCCTATAGGCGTCCCAAATGCGTGCCCACGTAACCGGCACCGAGCCTCCCGAAACCGTCTCGCTGCATGTGCGTCCTCGGCTCTGGGACGCGGTTATTTGCGTTTGCCAGCGCGTTGTTTGCCGTTACTCTTCGTATAAACTTGTGAAAGTGGCGTCCTGCGGTGAGGGCTGTCGACCATGTGTTGGAACGGCGCTCGGGTTTTTTAAAGACGGAGGGAAAAAAAAAAAAAAAAGGGGGCCCGGAAAGTTGTTCCACCGCAGCCCTCCCGTGGCGCACAAACGCGTCCAGCACGTTTAGTAACTTTAATATTTGCTGTTAACACTTGCCTTTCTGTGGAAGTGATGGTTTAGGCTGCAGAGTAACGCAACGTGTACGTGCACGTGGGGCGTCAAATGGACCTTTAGCAGAGTCATTAGTTTAATTTACGATCAAACTAAAATTAACTTTCTGCTTGTGTTTCTTAAAATTACACCTAAACTGTTGCATATTTGGTGCCATCATGTTTTTTTTTGGTTTTTTTTTTACTTTTCTGTGATTTAAAAATAAACAAATATTGAAATTGTGCGCAAATGTATTAAATTTGATTATTGGTCGCATCCCTTTTTTACATTGCGACCAATAAGATTTTGCCCAGAATTATTTTTTTTAAATATTTTTTCTCACATGTCTCTTCATCCACTGTTCTGTAACTTTGCATTGCAACCCTGGAATTTCCCCAATCGTGGGACAAATAAAGGTTCATCTTCTCTAAAACTGTGGCGCTTTTGTTTTCAAATTCCCACTTTCCCCACACGACTCACGTATATGTATTATTTTATTTTTACTTGCGCTCAGATTTATTGCTGCTTTGGTATATTCCGTTGCGCTTTCTGAATTCTCAAAGGCTTTATTTAAAGTTCGGGGAGCACCATTTCACTTTCCCAGAAGCCGGTGTCGAGTTTCTGGCCCCAGCTGTTCCGATGTTGTCATGGCCATTTATGAAGAAGAAAAAAGGGGGGGAGGTGAAGTATTTTTCCTCCAACACACTCACTCTCTAATCTTGCGGGCGCTCTCTCCCATTTGGGGTGAGCCAAGGACTTCATCCGCTGCACGAAGTGGGCGGGGCTTCGTGTAAATGACTCAGTGGGGGCGGTGGGCGGGGGTTTGCGATGTAAACACGGCTAAAAAGCGGGAGACTGGACCACGCTGGATTCAGTCTGGAGGTAACTTTCACTACAGCCGAGTGCCGCTGCTACTGCGTCTGGCCGCTGTCGACTGGATATTTTTTGCACGTAACCACAGCGACGACAAAGAACCTCCCAAAGGGATCACTGCCCGCTACCTCCCCGCCCGTCGGTCGGATTTACATTACCAACGCTACCTCGCGCTCGGATTTAAGTTTCTCTGGCGTTGCTACCTCTTTTACAGGTAAATGCGAGTTTGGACGTGATGCGGCAGCTTATTGTAGCGTTTTGCTATTCTGTTCAAAAATATTCCCGCATTTATTCCATGTTTTTAATTTTTTACACTTCATATCTTTAGCTGCTGGATTATTTGACATTTCAAAAACAAACCCGAAGTATTTTTGTGTTTTATTCATATTTGTAATTGAATAGAGACTGTCATTTTAATTCTTATTTAAACTTATTCTTCATTATTTGACTTTCAATAAGGGACACCATTGAGCCAATATGCTAAAATTGTGTTGATAAAGGAATGGTTTTCTTGGGTTTTGAGCTGTTTTTGAAAAGCTTGGCGCTGATCTACATGACAGACCAGACTGTGTTGTTGAAGTGGTTTATTTAAATGTTTTCCTTTTTTTTTTGTTCGAGCTGCTCTGTACTCGAGCTCTCTGCATGGGACCCTGAGCCGCATGGGGTCTCCCTCTGCTCTAGTTATTTGCACACAAGCTTTTTGTGAATGAAGCTCGAGTAGCGCACTACGTTATTCCCTCTTTCCCCCCTTTCCTTCCGCTCGGCTCAAACGGGACATTAAAATGACTGGGTTTACTGACACGGTTGCTATGACTGCAGTATGTTTTGCTGTACTAGTCTGAGTCGCCTTATTCTGAAGTGGGTGCTGTAACCGGGGGCTTGATGCTGATGAAAGTTGACATGTTTCCCCCCAATGGGTGACTGATCCAGTGACACTTTAGAGATTGGCTCCGTTTCCTGGGGGGGGCAATCTCTCCATTCTCCTCCCACTCCACTATGTCAACAAAGCCATTTGTTTTTTTAACACGTCGTCAGGATTCATTTAAAGCAAGAGCTTCTCTAGAAACCTTTTAATCAACTCCAGAATGCGGTCTTTACACTTTTGCCTGGTGTTAAGTGCTTTGTATCGCGGCCCCTCCTGAGACTCGTGTACTCTCCTCTATAACCTGCACATGTCAAAGTTTAAGTAGGCATGCACTAACCCCACTGCCTCCTCTCTCTCCAGACCACCATTGCCACCATGTTGCAGAGCTTCAGTCAGTCCCAGGACTGGCTTTACTCCGAGCCACTTTTTGATGATGACTTCTACCAGAATTTGGTGAAAAACCTGGAATCTCTCCCCACTCCCCCACAGTCCCCTCCCATGAAGCCCTCCGACACGTCAGACTCCAAGCCCCTGTCCAAGGAAGACCAACTCAGCTACGTGTCCAACATCCTTCTGGAGGACTGCGACATGCAAGCGCTGGACTGGAGCTGCGATTTGTTCGAAGAGAAGGAGGCCAGTCCGACCAGCGCCCAGCTGGAGGACGGCCCAGAAGACTTTCTGTGGAAGGAGCTGGGCAAAGGCTTTGACGAGAAGCTGGTTTCGTCCATGCTGAGCTCTAGCCCTCTGCTCTCGGACATTGACACGAGCATATTTGAGGGAATCGCCGGGTCCACGCTGGACTGCCAGGCCCTGATGGAGAACACGCCCGAGGGAAGTGAAGAGACGTCGGACTATGGGTCCACGGGAGGAGAGCTGTCAAACTACTCATCCTCAGACTCTGGTAGGTTCACGCTTATATACTCATGAAAGCATTCTAAAGATGTTGAGCTACTGCATGCAGACCACTTTGACCATGTCCCGACAAATCATCTCTGCTCATCATTTAGAATCATTCCACAAGCTTAAAATGTGTGCTCATAAGTTGGCGTTCCTTTGGAAGCGCGTGGTCGCATCAGTGATGGTTTTAGACCGTTAAACTGAGACTTGACAATCATGTCCTCTTTTTTTTTTAAATACATTTTGAAATGGAAAAAAATGCCATTGGCATTTTATCCATTAGTGTTTTCTAATGCCTTCAGACAGTGCCAGTGTTAAGGGCCTCTGGGGGGCCATGACTCAGTGCTGAGGGTCTATTAAAAGCGCACAGTAATGGTTTGGTCGTCACACTTTTATGGGAAACTGGATCCCGCTCCGTGCCTCAGCTTAATGTGACTTAGGATCAAAGTGGGTGAGTCAGACTGAGCTCCGTTACACGACTGAGGCCGGCCTCGCCTGCTGCTGTCAATCAAAGCCCAAGCCCCGCCCACACATCTTTTCCAGATAAGGCCAGTGTAAAATCTAAACATTAACAGGATATTATCAGCCAAATGTGGGCGTGTTCCAGGAAGATAAGATTCAAATGAGATTGGTACAAAGGAACTGTCAAGTCTTGCACAACAATTTAATGGAAAAATGTTCTGAAATTTAAGAATGGCGTGTTTGGCTCATTGTCAAACATCAAGTTAACTCAAAGTTCTAGTTTGAAAACAACGACTTGTGAGAAATGAAAATACTCATCTTGGCGTGAGTGGATTAAGCCTGCTTTAGGTGCAGAGAATGGGACTTTTCAAAGGCATTAATCAAACCCTCTTCTCTTCTCCCGCGCAGAGGAGGAGATCGACGTTGTGACGGTCCGCTGCCCCTCCAGCACCTCCCCTTTGCCCTCATTGGCTGACGTCCGGCGGAGGGAACAGGACGAGGCGGAGAAGCGGCGGTTAGCTCTTCAGCGCCACAACGCGGAGATCCAGCAGCAGCACAACTACGCGGCGCCCTGCCCCCCCTCGCCGCCGCCCTCCCACAGCCACAAACGCTCACGCGACGGCTCGGCGCGCCACCACTCTCACAGGAACTCCTCCGCGTCATCGGCCCCGTCGCGGTTCAGCCCCAGAAACTCCGCAGAAATGGAGGACGACGAGGAGCGGCGGCGGACTCACAACGTAATGGAGCGGCAGCGGCGGAACGAGCTAAAGAACTGCTTCATGCATCTCCGCGACAACGTGCCCGAGCTAACGCGCAACGAGAAGGCATCCAAAGTGGTGATCCTGAAAAAGGCGCGGGACTGCATTTTCAGCCTGGAGGGCGATGCGCACCGGCTGCAAAAGAAAAGAGACCAACTGCGAGCGCGGCAAGAGGAGCTCAAGGCCAGGCTCGCGCACCTACGAAGCTAATGGCTAATGGCGCTAATAAGACTGTGTACAAAGACTTGAGTAATGTAGTAATGCCAGCCCAATCATAAGAGAAAGTTTGTTACAACTTTACAAACCAGTGATGCACGGAATCAGAGCTAAAGACTGTGTTAATGTTGACGTCTTAACCGTTCTTTAAAGTGCATTGTTGCATTTTATTGGACTTTCAAACGGTTCAGATTTGTTTGCATAGAGCTGCAAGCCAGTTTTATACGTTTTATTTTTATACAATTATGCAAATTTTGTAATGACCTTGAAATGGGAAGTTTGACTTCCATCTTCAACACATTCGCGTTCACAGTTAAGACGCACACACGGGGCAAACGGATTCAGACTTTAAGACACTTTTTGACATTGTAAAATGCATTTACAAGATAAAAGTATAAAATCAAGATGGTGTAAGCTAGTTTCAAATACTTTTAGCTGTATAACGATCAATCGGCTTTGAAATTGAACAATTTGATGGGACCAGGATTAAATTTCTAAAATTTTCCAAAACTTCAAATTCTCTTCCCTTTTTTTAGACTAGAACTGTTGGTAAAGACTGAGGTTTATTTGTTCAAAATGTTGTAAGTTTTAAGTTTTGTTGACCACATTTACCTCAAACTTTGCATCTTGGTTTGCAAACCTGTAAGTCTTGACTTTGTGGTGTTTTTGGGCTGACGTTTTGAGGAAGACTGCGTGATGCGCACAAATAACGGGACGTTTCGAGAACTGAATATGGAGTCACATTGCCTCATCCTTCTCATGCCTTGACTGCTGACTGTTGGATTAAAGTCGAAACTATTTTCACATGGACTGAAATGCAGGAAATGCACACGATTGTTTTTTTTTTTGTCTTTTGCAACACTTGGATCTGAATTTGTCGATAGAAAAGAGTCTGTATAAGTTGAATCGTTGGGTTTTAAATGAATCAAAATTGAGTTGAAAATAAATGCTATTGGTAGGTCACGCCTACTTAATTTGCCACTGAAATTCTGACTTTGAATTCTTTTTTTTTTGCAAAATTGCTTCCAATTCTAAAGGCTGACCTGCAAACTCAATGCATTGAAGTTCAAATGTAAAGTTGACCACGATGGGGTTTTCATGCAAATTGTTCAAATCTAGTCTAATTTGTAAACTTGGACTATGACGTTTTTAATCCAAGTGAGTTTGGGTATTTTACAAGAAGTCAGATAACGATATTAATCACGTTTCTCTTGGATGTTTATATCTGCTACATTTAAAGCCACATGCTAGCCTTTCCATCCAACAACGCCGTGTCCTGCAAATCTGAAATTGACATAGAAGAAACTGTCTTTGGAAAAAAAAAACGGCAGAAGAAAACCCTGCGAGGAGAAACCCGTCTTTTAAGTCCCGGTTGTTGCGCCTGAAGTTGAGCGTAGCTGTCGGAAAACGTGCGGCGTCGGGGAAAAAACTTGAATGCTAATGTAAATAAAAGCCATACTAAACCGTCATCCACCCAGACGTAGGTCCAATTATCAGGTTCCGATCGCGTTTATCGAGGTTCCCGCCACTTTTAAGTCCGTATCAGGTAATGCTAACTAAAGCTAACGAATGCTAACGAAAGCTAACTACTGTAGCGACCGGTAACAAACTGTTATTGCAGCTCCAGTTGGATCGACTTTAAGAGTTTTCTAGCCATAAAAACGTCACTTTTTCAGGTTTAGGGTCGAGACAACTGAAGCGAGCGCCTTCACGTCCAATGCCTTCCCGAGCTAATCGCGTTGTGCTTCAGAGTGTGTTTCAAAGTCTACGTCAATTTCAAAAGAAAACTAGCGATTTTTAAAAAAAATTAAAATAATTATGGCGTAAATGCCCAGCCCCCCTCAGATTTGTTTTATTTTTTTTGCTTTGTACAAAAATGTGTATTATATGATTTTAATTAGGTTTTTTTGCGAATTAGTTTCAGAAAATTCTACGAAATCAAGTCTCATTCATTCTGTGTCTAGCTTTCAATGGCGGCTTAAACTTTTAAGATATGGGAAACATTTAATGCATGTTCAAAGCTTGATCCAAACGTTCCCACTTCTGTCATTTTATAGCCTCTTTTTTTTTTTTAAACAATTTGCCGTCAAAAAGCTCAGAAAATGTAAGTAAAAATTAAAACTATTAAAAATTTGAATCAAATAGTTGGTACACATTCCTGTTAGACCATTATACGATCATTTACTGTCGCGACAAACCGTTAAATCTGTGTTTTTAGGCTGGATCTGATGTTTTGAATTTAAAATATTGAGAATGGGGTTTGACTGTGCAAAGGTTTGAAGTAAATGTTGCGGGGTTTTTTCATGAAATGCACAAAATGTTTAAAATATGTCCGTGTCTGATGTCTTAAATTGTAAATTGTCACTGTTCTTGTTGACTAAATGTTTGTTGGCTGTGGATTATCTTGACTGGTTAATCTGGAGACACATTCTAGTTAAAAATCGCTATTAATGTTTCTTTGTCCAATTGTCCAATTAAGAATCAATGTAATCCACAGTAAACGGCTAATATCTGTATCAAGCTAATTGTTCTGCCTTGAAACTGTCCTGTTTCATTTTCTTTGCTTCAAAACCTCAAACTGCATAACCGTATATAAATATATATATATAAATATATATATATATATATATATATTTTATAAAAGCAGGAGTTCGACACATTTCTATAGTACATTTTATTTGTAATATCAAATCTTGTTGTCGTTTTGGCATGTTAAACCTACCTCTAACGGCTGCAGTCTGGCCCAATATTTGTTCTAGTTGAAGATTATTTGATGTAAATATATATTTTGGTTATTGTATCATAAATTATTTTAGTCAATTTTGAGTTTTCTCATTTTTCTTCGTTTCTTCATTTTTGAGTTTGTACTTTTTGCTGAGACACTTTCTGAATATAATAAAATGGAATGCAAGATGCAAACTCTTGTCTTTATTGCATTGTTACGTCCATAGAATACTACATCAGTCATAGTAGTAGTTTTACTGGTACTATTACTAATACTATAACTTCTATATATTCATAACAATCTGATGAATTATTAAGTGCAGTAGTAGTAGTAGCAGCAGTAGCACTAGTAGTAGTAGTAGTAGCAGCAGTAGTAGTAGCAGTAGCAGCAGTAGTAGCAGCAGTAGTAGTAGTAGCAGTAGTAGTAGTAGTAGTAGTAGTAGTAGCAGCAGTAGTAGTAGTAGCAGTAGCAGCAGTAGTAGCAGCAGTAGTAGTAGTAGCAGTAGTCGTAGTAGTAGTAGTAGTAGTAGTAGTAGTAGCAGCAGTAGTAGCAGTAGCAGTAGTAGCAGCAGTAGTAGTAGCAGCAGTAGTAGTAGTAGTAGTAGTAGTAGCAGTAGTAGTAGTCGTAGTGTTTGAAAGGCGTGGGAGTGACACACCTGGTTGAGATAGGCCTCACCTGCCTCCATACTCATGAACTTTGACCCCTCACTCTCGCACAACTGCATATCTACACACTACTACTACTACTACTACTACTACTACTACTACTACTACTAGTACTAATTTCACTGCAACTTTATATTCATTATGCATTTTTAAAGGAACCAGGTTGAACACAATCGTATAATATTAAGTCACACTAAACAAACGACAAAAACTGCTCATTTAAAACAGTTTCATATGCATTCTACAACAACTCTCAGGTTCAGCTCTAAGGTTCAGCTCTAAGGTTCAGCTCTCAGGTTCAGCTCTAAGGTTCAGCTCTCAGGTTCAGCTCTCAGGTTCAGCTCTAAGGTTCAGCTCTCAGGTTCAGCTCTCAGGTTCAGCTCTAAGGTTCAGCCTCTAAGGTTCAGCTTTAAGGTCAGCTCTAAGGTTCAGCTGTAAGGTTCAGCTCTTAAAGTTCAGCTCTAAGGTTCGAGCTCTAAGTTCAGCTCTCAGGTTCAGCTCTAAGGTTCAGCTCTCAGGTTCAGCTCTTCAGGTTCAGCTCTAAGGTTCAGCTCTAAGGTTCAGCTCTCAGGTTCAGCTCTAAGGTTTCAGCTCTCTAGCAGGTTCAGCTCTAAGGTTCAGGCTCTAAGGTTCAGCTCTAAGGTTCAGCTTCAGGGTCAGCTTTAGGGTTCAGCTCTCAGGTTCAGCTCTCAGGTTCAGCTCTCAGGTTCAGCTCTAAGGTTCAGCTCTAAGGTTCAGCTCTAAAGGTTCAGCTCTAAGGTTCAGCTCTAAGGTTCAGCTCTAAGGTTCAGCTCTAAGGTTCAGCTCTCAGGTTCAGCTTTAAGGTTCAGCTCTCAGGTTCAGCTCTCAGGTTCAGCTCTAAGGTTCAGCTCTAAGGTTCAGCTCTCCAGGTTCAGCTCTAAGGTTCAGCTCTAAGGTTCAGCTCTCAGGTTCAGCTCTCAGGTTCAGCTCTAAGGTTCAGCTCTCAAGGTTCAGCTCTTCAGGTTCAGCTCTCAGGTTCAGCTCTAAGGTTCAGCTCTCAGGTTCAGCTCTAAGGTTCAGCTCTGAGGCTCAGCTCTAAGGTTCAGCGCTAAGGTTCAGCTCTAAGGTTCAGCTCTAAGGTTCAGCTCTCAGGTTCAGCTCTAAGGTTCAGCTCTCAGTTCAGCTCTCAGGTTCAGCTCTCAGGTTCAGCTCTCAGGTTCAGCTCTTAGGTTCAGCTCTAAGGTTCAGCTCTGAGGTTCAGCTCTCAGGTTCAGCTCTGAGGTTCAGCTCTTCAGGTTCAGCTCTAAGGTTCAGCTCTAAGTACAGCTCTGAGGTTCAGCTCTAAGGTTCAGCTCTGAGGTCTAGGTCAGCTCTGAGGTTCAGCTCTAAGGTTCAGCTCTGAGGTTCAGCTCTCAGGTTCAGCTCTCAGGTTCAGCTTGAGGTTCAGCTCTCAGGTTCAGCTCTTTCAGGTCGTTTCAGCTCTGAGGTTCAGCTCTCAGGTTCAGCTCTCAGGTTCAGCTCTGAGGTCTAAGGTTCAGCTCTAAGGTTCAGCTCTAAGGTTCAGCTCTAAGGTTCAGCTCTCAGGTTCAGCTCTAAGGTTCAGCTCTGAGGTTCATTACAGTAGGAGGATACAGAACTAAGTACTTTATACTACAGTAGGAGGCAACCACTGGATGGAGAACAGCACTGCATTCTGTTTGTTTAGAAGGCTCTCGTTGGCATGTTGTTGATTGTTTAACATGTTTACCGCACATGTTTACAGATCAGCAGAGCGTGTTGCCATGGCTTCTCCCACCGTCCAAACACATGCATGTGTTAGCTCAATTGGCAACTGTAAATTGCCCCCAGTGAATGAATGTGAGAGTGGATGTTTGACTCATGTAAAAGAGTTTCCTATTATAAATAAATGAAAAAATAAACTATTATAAAAATCAATCGAATTAAATCAAACACAGAGCTTTACATCCAGGAACCTTTCACTTATTCACGTAACCATGGCCACGCTGGTAAACGCAGACACCAGAAGCAAGAAGGACGCTCCAGCAGCAGTTACTGAACAGCCAAACTCTTACTGAGCTGCTGCAGGGAGTAGTAGTAGTCACAGCAGTAGTATAGTGGAGTAGTACTAGGTGGTAGGAGTAGTAGTAGTAGTAGTAGTAGTTGAGTGAACACATCCTGTTCCAGAGTGTTCCCAGAGGAAGAGCATCAGGACAAAGCCGACAAAGATGACTGCAAAAGCTCTTACATCAGATGCCCTCCCATGTTCCACCCAGCAGTGAGGCTTCCCATCTTCTGTGTGGAGTTTGCATGTTCTCCCTGTGGCTGGATTCCCCATCAGAACGCTCCAATACAATACGCCGACCAACGCAAGACTTTGTCCTACTTTAGCACCAAAAAAAACAAACAAACCATGACCCATTCCGTTCTGGAAACGCGCGCGGAGGGAAGACGTCGGCGCCTTTTCGCCTCAACTCAATTCAACCGGAAGTTCGAATTGTCGCCTCGATCCCGCTGTCGCCACCTTTCCCGCCGTTCGTCTCTTAACGTTACTACGGTACTATTTCCAGCTTCGCTCTCTTTGACCGGCGACTCAAAGTCCCACTCAGTTCTGCTCTTTCTCCAGGCTTAGCGCTGCCGCCAAAGTCCCCGGTTTATCTGAAACTACCTGCAGTATTTAGGTCAAGGCTGGTCCGAAACCTGGGCCCGGGCCACAGGGAGGAGAGTTGCAATCTGATGTAAACAGGGGGGCTCAACCTGCATTCGAGTGCGTTTGGAATCTTATCGCCGCTTATGAATGTTTCACCGGCGAATCACCGTCGGCGCCGATACCGCTCTGGAGATAGTGGCAGCGGAGTACTTTTCGAAACAAACCGGCTCACTTCACTTGTACGGCAGGCGGTGGCGGGGGTTGAAAAGGGCCCGGCCGCACGTTGGCGCCACTCAGTTCCTTCCATTGATGGCCGCGCGATCACTCCTCCCACTTTGATGGGCGCAAGAACGTCTTCTACAGAGACAAAGAAAGGAGAAACGTTCTGCACATTTAAGACCCGTCGCTGCCGAGGAATTCAGAGACGCCAATGTGAAGCGTCTTATAGAAATGTAAGAATCAAAGTATTCCAAGTTTGTGTAATGTCGTGTTTCCATAGTTACAGTAAATGTGGCAACGTATGTGTAAAAACAGCCAGAATTGCACATATTTAGGACATAAATCTGACAAATGGACAGATTTTGTCAAATATTTGATACAAAAAAGGGGGATTTTTTTAACATCTTATTTAATATTTGAGCTTGAACTAGATTTGACTTAAGACTGGGCATCAAAACTCAAATTTCGACAAACTTTTTTGGAGTTAAAACGTAACTTAAAATGAGATATTAACAAATCCTTCATAAAAAATCTTGTTAAAGTCAATTTGTAAATCTTGTGTTTACCCCCAAAGATTATCAAAGTATTTTATGTCGTGTGAACCATGAAGTAAACTCTGGACTCATTTCAACACCAGCTTTAAGCACCAGATTGTAAAGTTATGGTAAATAGAAATACAATTAGTATCAGCAGTAGTAGCAGCAGTTGCAGTAGTAGTACTTTCCCACACGATGCACTAGTATCGTCTTGTACTTTGAACTCTTTTGGAGGCTCAAAGTGGGTCAAACCTCACTGAGATAAACTGTAAAAGCGTTGCGTAAATAAACATGGAACAATTACAGACTGCTACTGCAATACAATGCAAATACACGCAAGTACGCACGGGTACACACGAGTACACAGCGCCGATCTCCATACCAACTGTGCCAACCATATCGCTGTGTGCTTCAAATAATCAAAAGCGATGTGTCCCAATTTTGTGTTCTCCGATAGTTCTTTTGTTTTCTTGGAAGAATGTCTATTTTGTATTATCAAACTGCAGTTATATATATATATCGCTGGAATAAAACCATGAAAAACCGCCACTCTTAGCGCATCCTCTCCGCAGATCTGACTTGTAACTTGGCGTGTTGGTGGCGGCGCTTGTGTAACTCCAAGGAGATGGATACGTTTGAGGCCATACGTAATGACAAAGACGCGAGCGGCCGCCAAGACCCTCCAGCAGAAAAGTCACAGAGTGCGTCTTTAAACAAGTCGACCGCGTTTTAGTGTTTACGTATCGATAACGTAAAAACGTATTTAAACCGGTTGTACGCCACATTCAACTAAAATGCTGTTAAGATAAATATATTTCTGATTTAGCTAAAAAATAATTAAAATGTTATCACAGAATAGCACTTTTTTTTTTAGGTTTATAATTTCACTTCCTGTTTGTAATTGATGACATCACACTAGGAAATTACCCACAAAACACTGGGCCAAAACTCATCTAATATTTCACCATTTGTTTCATTTGACATGTAAAAATATGTGAGAGCGACTTTATTTTGTTGAATTAATGAATTAAAAGTTTCTTTGTGTAAATTCTGCATAAACGTTCCTGGCGTGATGTCACTTCCTGTCATTTTCTACAGATTTGTCCGCGTTTTCTCCACAAATACACACTCGATTGGTGTAAAACTAGAATATATATGTACAACAGGTAGAAATACACCAAATAAAATCAAGATTAGAAAACTGTAAAAACATGCCATACGTCACTTTAAGAGACTTAGAGTATTTTTAATTTTAAGTCTTTGTTCAAGCTTTATTAATCGCAATAAAGGTGTAATCATTTTAAAGTGGCGCCATCGTTGTTCTGTCGTCATGGATTCCGACATAAAGCCAGCCTTGCCGGGTTGTTTTGCTCTCTCAGCAGACCTCAGGGACGCTCATATTTATATTTGCAAGCGTGTACTCCCACCTACCAAGGCTCTTTGAGGAAAAAGAAACTACAAAACGAACCCAAACGCAGAGTGAGGCGTCGGCTGTGCGAAACAATGAGATGTGCTTTACTCCAAAAAAGACAAGAGTTACCGCGCTTTAGTTGTGAAATCTAATTCCGTCGCATGGTTATCTCATTAGAGCATAAAAAGCAGAGATAAGCGTTTCTTGTAGTGAGAGTTTGTGGCTGCTACTTTCCTGCAGGGGACTTTTGCATTCGTCGGTTCCACTCACTTCTGCACTTCGATGGGACTGCCCCCACTTTACATGTAACACTGACACGTCTTATTCGCGATACACTCAAGCATGTACTCTGCAATGTCAAAGGACTGAGTGACCAGGTGGTGCAGAGGAAGAGTGAATAGCTTTTTTTGCGTTTATTTCTCTTCGCCGCAAAGCCTCCACGCTGCATTTCAACCTCGACGCCATGCGCTCGTGTAGCGTCAAAAGCATTATAATGTGCGTCGATAAACAGGAAACAGCTGATGCTAACGTGCGCTAGCTTTGTTTTGCTAGGTTTGTGGGCTCAACATATAATAAGTCAAGTTAGCATCAGTGGAAACAGACAAATAAAAAGATCGAGTCGTCGTTGGGTGGGGAATTGTTCCTTTCTGTTTCCATCTGCTTTTTTGCCCTCTTGTTTTCACCCGAGCCCGCGTTCGCTCTTGTCCAATCATCTGGCTCCGGTGTGTAGCAGCCTCCGTAGCTAACGCGAGCCGGGAGCCAAAGCTTGCACTTCTCAGGGGTCCGCCTTGAATCGCTTGAATGGTTGGGTACGGTTCACGTAAGATTGTGGAGACGTTTTCAGACCGCATTGATCGATCGCCTCAAAAGTGAACCAGTGGAAACATGGCGTAGAGGAGGGACAGAGAGTTTAAGCTAAAGAGGAGGTTTACTGAATGTATTAGCTTGTTGAGGCTAGATAGCTATACTGCGAAGCATCCCAGACAAGGTCGCAAAAAATCTCCATAGAGACAAGCAGCCACCAGGAAAAAAAAGTTACGCATTACACCTTTAATTAACAAGTTCTAAATTCTAAAATCGCTTGTGTCTTAATGTTAATGTGAGGTCTGAGGACTCCCCACTGTCGGCCCCTGCTGTTGCCCATGAGGGGCTAGGTCTGTCCTGTTTGACCTCCGACCCCTGACCCTCCTCCCTCGTCGTCACCCCCGTGTCGCACCCCCTCCCCACCCCCGAGGTCGGAGACAGTGGAGAGGAGCTGGATTAACCCCGTTCACCGCTCCCACCTCTCCAAACCAATCAGGATTTAGAAGAACAGGAAACTCCAAACTGTAACGGCTTAGGGAAGCTTAAAGTCTATGAATATAATTTGCCTAATAATAATTAATTAAGTCTTGAAGTACTTAGGCTACTGTGAAGACCACCGCCAAGGCATATCTTTCAATGACAAGAATGTTTTATAAATAATATAAAGAAAAAACAGAAGCATACACTTTGATCAAATAATGCAATAAACTGTATTTGTTAAAGAAGCACTGTGTAGCCTTTATGATTTGTAGTTTTTGCTGCATGCTGGTTAGCTCAAAGTGTCTCACAGCTAATGCTAACTTTTATTAAAATGTTAAATATAGAATAAGATACATTTAAATTTCGATTGAAGACTGCCTGGTTGCTTTCATTTGTAGTTTACGTCAGTTTGTTGACTTTAATTGATTTTATTTGAATGTTTATTATGAATCGAAAGTAGCATTAGCGTTAGCATTGGCACCAAAACACCGCGCGTCTGTCTGTGGCTGCACTATCTCTGCTAACGTGAGCGAGCAGCTAACGTCAACAAAAGCAACAATTCGCTCTCAGACGTTGCTTTATAAACTTTAACACTGTTCGATAAATGAACTAAATTGGATCCGCATTTTGGCTGATTGGAGCACTTTCCTGGCTTGTGTTACATGTTTTGTGTCGTTAATGTGTCGTTAATGTGTCGTTAATGTGTCGTTAATGTGCCCCTCTTTAACAGGTTTTCAGTCTCATATACCCACAACTCACTGTCCACTGACATTATTATTTTAGCACATTTTTAGCCTATAGTGTACAGTGACGCAAAGTTAATTTCCAAAAAACATGGCTAGCCTATGCTAACATGGCTAATCACAGTAGTAATAGCTGTAGTAGTAGTTGTTAATGTTAGGGTGACCAAATTTTCAAATTTAAAAACTGGGATACACCTAGGTTGGGATGGGAAGTAATAATAAAAATGTAAAAAAAAACGCAGGTAATTAAATACATTTTTATGCTCTCGGATCATTCATGCCTCTTGTATATAATCGGAGCGACTTTTATCAGTGGAAATGAGTGCATCTTTTGCGTTTTGGTTATTCAAAAGCTAGATTTTCTCCAGTTTGGCTAAAGAAACGGCAATATATTCCCTTTCTTTACTGTTGGCCGGTTTCAAAGTGGTCACAACTGGGACATGTCTTGAATAAAACGAGGACAAATCAATGGCTTTGGATGCCTCTGGGGGGACATGGGACACTGGGCACAAAACTGGGACTGTCCTGGGAAAATAGGCACATCTGGTCACCTTAGTTCATGTAGTAGTAGAAGTATTTGAAACCGTAGAAGCAGTAGAAATATTAGTCGTATTTATTCACATATAAAGCGATGCAAAATAATGTTGGAAGTACTAGTATTCGTAGTAGTAGAAGTAGTAGTGGTGGGAAAAGTCATTGTATTGTGTCTGAAAGGGAAACGGTCCGAGTCAGATCCACTTAGTCCTGGTTCAGATCTGGTTTTAAAGCCGGACTCCTGCTGAGGGCTTTGTGAAGCGGAGCTCATTAAAGACAGGCTCAGTCAAACCAGACTCCACTGACTCTGGACACAGGCTCGTCATCTGCATCTGAAAAGAAAGAGCAACATTTGACTTTCTCTTTGCCGCGCCGACGAGCCCTGACGGAGGGGACTCAAGGTGAGCGCTAATCTGATTTCAAAACCGCCGACTGTGGGAGTCTGCGGTTGCCGTTGTGTCCCTGGGCAAGGCACGTCGCTCCCCATTGTCCACGACGGGCACGGACATTTGGCGAAGGAGCTAGAGAAAGCTTCAATCTCAATGCATTTTTATAAAGTTGGAAGTATTACATTGATCAATTTCAGTATGTAATAGCACAGTGTTTGAATTTAATGCTGTACTTTGCGTGATTTTACAGATATTTTTTTTGCAAACCACGAAATTAAGGAAAAAGTGCCATATAATTGCCTGTTCTTTAATAATTGGATACTGCCTGAAAGAAGTAACAGAACCACAATGTAAAAATGGAAATATAATAAGTATACCACCAACAGAAGTGCCGACACAAAATGGGATTGGAGTTTTCGTCCACAATAATGCTTCTTTTAGATAATTGCGTGCTTTTCAAATCGAAATCAGATCAAACTTTATTTTCTAACGCACATTTAAAAACAGCCAAAATGTGAGGAAACGCCAAAACATCAGAACAATTCCAATCACAACAGGCAGAGAATTGAGAATTGCAGTATTTTAGGGGTTTAGGGGCTTAACTCGACTCAAACTGTGGCTAAAAATGTGACCACTGAATAATTACTGTGGTTCAATGTAGAGATGTTTACTGTCCCAAATAAATTAAAATTAAAATTAAAATTAAAATTAAAATTAAAATTAAATTAAATTAAATTAAATTAAATTAAATTAAATTAAATTAAATTAAATTAAATTAAATTAAATTAAATTAAATTAATAATAAAATAAGTCCATACGAGTCTAACCTTTTTCAGCACAAAAAAAGTCACAATTGCGTTAATCTATTAAAAATGGCTTCACTAGTTGGTGCCAAAAGGTTGACATCTCTTTTCATTATACATTATAACCGTTATTATTAATGTCTAACCATTTTGTTAAGCTGCTCATCTTTGTAAAAATGGAGTTCCGGAAAACAAATTTATTTTTAAGTAAATTGCATAACTTTATCCACTTAACTGCATTCCTTCTACAAAATGTCAAAAATCTATTGTGTAAGTGAATTATTCAGGACATTCCCGTTTGTCTGCAGAGGTGAGTCGCTCGCTGCTGCGTAACGGGTTTGGGGGAGTAGACGGCACAGCAGACAGCAGCCAACGACGCGTTCACTGGTTCTGGTGTGAGACCTTTTGTTCTGGCTGTAAAAACACTCGACACCTCGCCGGATTTTGCATCGCCGGCAAACACCAACCAGGAGTTTGGGTGTTGGTTTTAGGTTCAAGGGAATCATTTCTAAGGATTTGATGAGGTTTGAAATCATATGGTGTTTTTAGAGGACAGCGGATTGCAGAAACAACTCAAATGATGCAAGTAAATACCCCGAAATGTTGGCTATAGTGACGTCCTGGTCAGTGCAAATACAAGACCTGCAAACTGGGACTAAAACGATTAAATACAAACGGCCAAAAATGACAGCGTACAACATTTAGACATACACTAATATATGACAAATAACAGCAATAAGTCACACTTTTTACTGTTTTCAACATTTTAACCTTGTAATAATTATATTGACAAGAAATTTGAATTTAGCTGTAACTGTTTGACTAAAATGATTTTTAGTTTTAGTCAAGATTTAGTCAAATAATTAATTTGAGTCAAATTGTTGACAAAAATGTTAATTGAGTAGATCCATAATGGGTTTTGTTAACCAGAAATTGTATTTTTATTTATGTTTGTTTATTTAGATGGATTGTTATTGTTTCTTGGAATATTTATCTAAGAAAGGGGAGAATATGAATATATGAATGAACATTTAAACACACGTAAATATAACAGATATATAGCTTTATGTTCAGGTCCATCTGCAGAACCTCAGGCCTGAAGTTACAAACAATAAAACAAACTATTTACACAGGCTGGACAGGGGCAGGGACCAAAGTATCATGTCAGTGCAAACATACAACAATAACACGTTAAAGAGCCAGAGACACTGCACAGAACCCTTATACTGCACGGATCCATCCTGCACATTACACTTCTCCAACTCTTTCCTCAGTCTGGTCACACTCGCACCATCGAGTCAATCTCAAGCAGAAAGGTGCAAATCAATCAGCTTTGTTTATTTCAGTGGCACATGTGAAACAGAGGAGTTTATTTCAGTGGCACATGTGAAACAGAGGAGTTTATTTCAGTGGCACATGTGAAACAGAGGTTATTTCAGTTTGAAACAGAGGATTTCAGTGGCACATGTGCACATAGGAAACAGAGGAGTTTGTTTCAGTGGCACATGTGAAACAGAGGTTTATTTTCAGTGGCACATGTGAAACAGAGAGTTTTATTTCAGTGGCATATGTGAAACAGAGTTTATTTCAGTGGCACAGTGTGAAACAGGAGTTTATTTCAGTGACATGTGAAACAGAGGAGTTTATTTCAGTGACATGAGAACAGAGATGTTATTTCGTGACATGTGAAACAGAGAGTTTATTTCAGTGACACATGTGAAAAGAGGAGTTTTATTATCAGTGACACTGTGAAACAGGAGTTTGTTTCAGTGCACATGATGAAACAGAGAGTTGTTTCAGTGGCACATGTGAAACAGAGAGTTTATTTCAGTGGCACATGTGAAACAGTAGTTATTTCAGTGACACATGTGAAACAGAGGAGTTTATTTCAGTGCACATGTGAAACAGAGGAGTTTTTTCAGTGGCAATGTGAAACAGAGGAGTTTATTTCAGTGGCACATGTGAAACAGAGGAGTTTATTTCAGGACATGTGAAACAGAGGAGTTTATTTCAGTGACACATGTGAAACAGAGGAGTTTTTCAGTGGCACATGTGAACAGAGTTTATTTCAGTGGCACATGTGAAACAGAGGAGTTTATTTCAGTGGCACATGTGAAAACAGAGTTTATTTCAGTGACATGTGAAACAGAGGTAGTTTGTTTCAGTGGCACATGTGAAACAGAGGTGAGTTTGCAGTGGCACATGTGAAACAGAGGAGTTTTGTTCAGTGGCACATTGTGAAACAGAGGAGTTTGTTTCTAGTGGCACATGTGAAACAGAGTTTATTTCATGTGGCACATGTTGAAACAGAGGAGTTTGTTTCAGTGGCACATGTGAAAAGAGGAGTTTATTTCAGTGGCACATGTGAAACAGAGGAGTTTGTTTCAGTGGCACATGTGAAACAGAGGAGTTTTTTCAGTGGGCACATGTAAACAGAGGAGTTTATTTCAGTGGCACATGTGAAAACAGAGGAGTTTATTTTCAGTGGCACATGTGAAACAGAGGAGTTTATTTCAGTGGCACATGTGAAAACAGAGTTTATTTCAGTGCACATGTGAAACAAGGAGTTTGTTCAGTGGCACATGTGAAACAGAGTTTATTTCAGTGGCACAATGTGAAACAGAGAGTTTGTTTCAGTGGCACATGTGAAACAGAGGAGTTTGCTTCAGTGGCACATGTGAAACAGAGGAGTTTATTCAGTGGCACATGTGAAACAGAGGAGTTTCTTCAGTGGCACATGTGAAACAGAGGAGTTTGATTTCAGTGGCACATGTGAAACAGAGGAAGAGTTATTTCAGTGGCACATGTGAAACAAGAGGAGTTTGTTTCTCAGTGGCACATGTGAAACAGAGGAGTTTGTTTCAGTGGCACATGTGAAACAAGAGTTTTATTCAGTGCACATGTGAAACAGAGGAGTTATTTCAGTGGCACATGTGAAACAGAGGAGTTTGTTTCAGTGGCACATGGAAACAGAGTTTATTTCAGTGACATGTGAAACAGAGGAGTTATGTTTCACCGGCACATGTGTAAACAGAGGAGTTGTTTTTTCAGCGGCACATGTGAAACAGAGGAGTTTGTCTTTCAGTGGCACATGTGAAAACAGAGGAGTTTTTATTTCAGCGGCACATGTGAAACAGAGGAGCTTGTTTCAGCGGCACATGTGAAAACAGAGGAGTTTGTTTCAGCGGCACATGTGAAACAGAGGAGCTTGTTTCAGGGCACATGTGAAACAGAGGAGTTTGTTTCAGTGGCACATGTGAAACAGAGGAGCTTGTTTCAGCGGGCACATTACAGAGGAGTTTGTTTCAGCGGCACATGTGAAACAGTAGGTGAGTTTGGTTTCAGCGGCACATGTGAAACAGAGGAGTTTTTTCAGCCTTGGCACATGTGAAACAGAGAGCTTTGTTTCAAGCGATTCTCACATGCTGATAAATCAGCAGAGCTTGTCGTTCAGCCGGCACATGCTGAACAGAGGAGTTTATTTCAGTGGCACATGTGAAACAGAGGAGTTTGTTTCAGCGGCACATGTGAAACAGAGGAGTTTGTTTCAGCGGCACATGTGAAACAGAGGAGTTTGTTTCAGTGGCACATGTGAAACAGAGGAGCTTGTTTCAGCGGCACATGTGAAACAGAGGAGTTGATTTCAGTGGCACATGTGAAACAGAGGAGTTTATTTCAGCGGCGCGTATGAAACAGAATCACCTCAGATTAACAGAGTTTGTGCGTCGCTCATTTATTTTTTTCCTTCGTAAGCAGCCATGTTTGTTTTGATGCAGACGGACCATACGTGTCCCTGATTGGCTAATCCACCTGTCAATCACTCCCATCTGAACTCCGGTGACCAGACTGATATAGATCTGTATAAAAGTACTGAGAAATATCAGTCCAGACTTTCCAGGTAAATTGCACATATTGCACAGTTTCATATTGCAGTGTTAACCAGGGTCTTGGGTCGACAGAATGAATATTGCACACATGTTTGAGCTCACACGTGATCACATGTTTGCATATCTCTCAGCCACAGTTTTAAATGTTTCTTAAAGGTAAAGGGAACTCATCATATGTGTGTTTGATGTTTGGTTTGGACAGGTGGAACTGTGATCTATATGTTGGTCTATATAATGTTATGTTGCGTTCCAATCCATTTCTTGAACAGTTTGAGTACTCCAGTCCGGGGATAGATTCTTTCTCGTTGGAATCAGTTACATAACCAACTGAAAACAGGAAGTACTTTTTACATTTCGTAGTCTATATCCTCTCATTCTGCTCAGCTAAGTGTTTTAAAAACTACTTTCACAACAAAGTATGTACATCTGTTCTTCATTTGATATTTTCACCAGGGTTCGCTAACCAACAGAGGGCACACGCACTAATCCAAGCATTCTCTCTACACAAAAAATGTGACATTCTAGAGCTTTAGATTATATGAATTTAAAAAAACAACATAAAACGAGTCAAAATCAGTTTAATGTTAAAGTGCATATGAGTTTTTCTAAATATTACTTAATTTGTTGGAATAGTCCCTGTAGTAAACATTTATCATAGTTTTACAAGTGTCAGTTTGGGAAGAAAAGTCAAAAAATAAAAGTTGTACGTGACACGAAGTAGAGATGGGTTCTTGAACAGAATCCCTCTGTGATGTCATCAGTAAGCGACATTCCATCCAAAACACCAAGACACTTTTCCACACAATTGACAAAATGTTCTGACCGTTTAAACAATTATTCATCAAAATAAAGGTTATTATCGTTCGTATAATAATAACTAGTTTGTGATTTATATGGATTTTGGCCCTTGTGTACGGTACGGTTGCTAGGTGACAGTCGTGACATGACCCCTGCCTGCGTCACATCTGCTGCTCATGTCCGACCAGGAAGTAACTTTACTTTACTTCAATGAAATCATCACGCTGGGGGGGAAATTGGGCACATTTTGAACGCAGTCTTTCGGTGTTTAGAGCGTAAACGTCCAAAGAACAATCTCCGATATACAATAGTTCCTGTCCTTCCTCGACCTGACCCGGCCCATTGTCCTCCTCCTTCTGGATCACCAAACTGTATGTATACCTCCGAAATCCAGTTACATAAGTTCCTCTGCACCGCCACTGTCCCCTGTCACATCAGATTACCCGTTCAAATACTTCACAAAACACATACAGGGCGGTCCAGCGGCACAGGACGGACCCCCGACCACTTGTTGTACTCCAAATGTACTTGTATTTGTAATGTCGAGGTTATAGTAAGGCCCGGGGCCGGTGCTGGGAACAGGAGGCAGAAGTGAAAGTGGGTGTAACGGATGTGTGCACTTCAGGGACCCTGGCTTATAACGACACTCTCACTATTACTACACACTGTCATTCACTAGTGCGATCTGTGCGGTACAAACGCCGCAGAACACAGAGTAAATGTGCAACGGACACAAGAATATGCCAGATCAAATGTGCGGAGAGCTTCAATTTAGGCTTTCGTTTTTTTTTTCAAACAACTGGCAGTGTTTTAGATACGGACCGCAACATTGAAAAAGAAACTGTAATAAACAAGCAAAAACGGTTTAAGACATACCGTGAGCGTAGCAATTAGCGCCGTAATCCTTTTGTGTTGATTGTTCTGTCCTACTTTACAATAACTACACATTTATTAGCCTTAATAAAGCATGAACATAGACTTAATTAGCGTTTAAAAAGAGTTTATTCACGTGATTAATGCTTAGTGACTTCATTAGAGGTAGCTAAGTATTTACTGAATCGTTCTTAATAAACAGTTTCTTCATTATGATTTAAGTCTTGGATCATGTTGTTTAGATTTGAATAAAAGTGTTGTGAGTTGAGGACTTGATTTACACTTTAATTTACTTTCTAAATCGTGTTTTTTCTATTGAATTGTTGCAGTTAAATTGCCTTAAGGTGAAGTTGTCTTTAATCTCTTCATATTCTTTAACACTAAACGTCCTGCGTGCGATCTGGGAAATCACACGTTTGAAAAGACAGTTACACAAAAAGCAGAGAACTGTCATTTATGTTTGAGTTCAGCGTCTACAGATTATATTCTTAGTTCTGTCAAATCCATGCACCAGTTTGAGGTCCTGCAGAGTGACAGCTTTCTATCCCAGTATGATATTTAGGCTCTTTCAGCGTGGCGAAACGGTGGTGAATGTGCCGCGGTGTCACGGCCGAGCCTGCGTGATGCGACAGGAAACCGCCCCTTCTGCTCTAAATAATGGTAGAAAATATGTCGAAAATGTTAACTATTTCAAATCTTCACATGTCGTTTGCTGTCGTAAAGGGAAGAAATTTAGGTTTAGGTTTAGGATTCCATTCCACTTTAAAACAGCGTATCTCAGATGTACAACTCCAACAATGGAAACGATTGATGGATATTTGTTGAATGTGTTGCAGCAAAAGAGGCGTTTACAAAAGGGGACAAATGCCTGTTTGACTTTCTCTGGGCAACTCTTTTTCTTATTTGTGTTCTCACTTTCTGTGTTTTGTTCTGTCTGATCTCGTTGTGTGAAACGTTTTATGATTTCGAAAACACACCTCTTGCATAATCGGAGTCCGCAGCAGCTCAAATCCTGTTATAATCGGAGTAGAGCGTCGCTGTTTCGCGGGTGACTGAGTTGGCGGTTTGTTTGCCCCAGAGCGGCAGTGGACAGGTGAAGCGGAGTCCACAGGGTTCACACAGAGCTGGGATTGTCAGAGTTGCAGACATCTGTCCCGGGACGTCTGACCGACATTGCAACACTCCGCGGTCCGACACACACGCAAAGAGAGGGGGCGCAAGAAACACGCCGGCATCTTTTTAACGCCGCAGATTACGACTGATGAGGGCCGTGCAATTAATCAGAGTCGGTCTTGTCTAGTGGTCAATCATTAGCTTTGGGTCTTTTGTTTGGTGGGACAGGTCCAGGGTCAGTAAAAACGTGTGATTTGGAGCAGAATTCAGACTTTGGACTGAGAAATGTGACTATATTTTGTGCTAAATGCCAATAATAACAAAAATAATGAAAAAAAATATTGTTGTTAATGTTCAGGAAACTATATATTGAATGCAATTTTTTATTTGTTCTTAATTATGCAAAATAAAGTGGAAAATTGTGCCAGGCTCCAAGTGCAGCTGACTTATTTATTATTTAGCAAATTTATTTTTGATCTTATTTAGTCATTTTTATTTGTGCCCTGCTTTTTTTAAATATATATATTTGGCCATTATATTTGTTGTTTCAAGTTGCACCTTATCACTGACGAAAGTTCTTAAATTGTGAGTCTTTTTATTCACTGACAACGGCAATAAAGCTTTAAATAAATAATAAATTGTGATTGAGAACATGAACAGGAAGTGTTTTTATTTTATTTTATTTTATTTATTTTTTTATTCAAGAAAAACACAGTTCAAATGTACAGACAAAGCCAAAAAAAACAAAACAACATTTAAAGAAAAATAAAATTAAAGAAAAAAGACAGGATGGGGCTGTATAAAAGAGATTGGGTCAAATTTAAAATGCAAATTTAAGAAAAGCAAGGCATCCGAGACAAAAATAATTAGGAAAAAAAGAAAGGTTACGGCACACGGGGTCCACGATATGAGTCCCAATTTGTTTACTCCCCAGTCAAAGTCCACACTCCCATTGTTTATTTAAAGGGTCTGTACCAGATATTGTTCCATGTAATAAAGTCTAATCTGTTCAGCCACAGCGCAGACATGATGTAAAAAGGAGCTCTTAGGGTGAAAATGAGACCGCTGTGTGCCGTACGCATCAAATTATAGAACTTTTTTTTTCTCCGCAAAGTCGTGAAAAGCGTCGTGTATGATTCGGATGCTCAGAGGGCATTACGTAAATTCTGTTTTCATGTTTTTAAAAGGTAAAAAAAAAAAAAAAAAATCAAGTATTCTCCAAAGTATGCTAGACATCTGACTCCTGATTCAAAAAGGTGTGACCGATCCCCGCCGGCCCCTGTCACACACATCCCCGCCGTAATCGTGACGACGAAGGGAAAGCCGCTCATAACAGTTGTGTAATAAGCACCGGACAGACGGACCCTCCATCACGATCACTTTTCCCCGCCGCTGTGAGACGGTAACGATCAGAATCCGTCCACGTTGGCCCTCGAAAAACGTGCCTTCGCTCTCGCTCCCCCCCTGGTTTTTTTTTCTTCCCCGCGCGGTGATTTGTTGCCGACAGGTGAAGCTCCCCGCGTCCCCCCCCGCAGTTGTCCGATTTCTCCGAAAGACGAAGCGGGGACGCGACACATGGCCCATTACTTTCTCCCCCTAACAGAGGAACGCACTGTTTTTGTAAGCGGGAGGAAAGTCAGGGGTCAACACAGCTGTTCCAGGGTTGTTTCAGGGATGACAAGTCCAGCCGGGTTCAGTTTAGCACATGCTGCCGGGGTAAAGAGAGGGGGCCGCACGTTCTGCCTGTGTCTGGGTGGAGTCCCTCGGGGGGTCGCATCAATTTAAAAGAGCTGTCAGATGCGAGCGCGTTGAAGTGATGAGTGAATTGACCGATTCTTGTGACGGTAAATGCCCCGGAGATCAGGCGTCTTGTTGTGAAATGAAGAGCGAACGCGCATTTTACATTTCGTCGTTTTTCCCATTCGTTATCCGTCATTTATCTGGAGCTTGATTGTCATATTCCGCTTGCACAAATTCACTTTTATGGCAGCCAGCATAACAAACTTCCTAAAAACAAAACTAACCCTGACCCTAACCCTCTGTACCATTTGTACTCTTATAGTAAATAACGACAACAAAATAAAGGCTTGATTTTGCCGCTTTAAAGTGACGTATGACAGGTTTTTACGAATGTCTAATTTGGTGTATTTATATCTGTTGTACATATAAATGATAGTTTTACACAAATTGAGCGGGTAGCTGTGGGGAAAACGTGGAAAAATATGTGGGAAATGACAGGAAGTGACATCACACTCGGTCCAGCCAAAGTTTATGCAGAATTCACACAAAGAAACAACTTTTTTTGGCTCAATAAATATGAATTCAACAAATGAAATTCGCTGTCATCTATTTTTATTTGTCTGATAAAAACAAAAATTGACATTAGATGAGTTTATTCTGAGTGTTTGCAGGGTAATTTCCAAGTGTGATGTCATCAATTACAAACAGGAAGTGACATTTTAAACCTAAAAAAAGCAAAATTCCAAATATACCTTTCTTAACTGCATTTTAGTTCAGTGAGTCGTCCGACCTGTAGGAGGCACTTTACGGTAAATGGATCTATTGATAATATTCATTTTATATTATATGTTAATGTTAGTATAACGATAAACAATTTGAATAAAACTGTAATAAAAAGTATTTCTCAGTACGAGATAAAGTAATTTAATTGAACAAATCCAATCCAACTTTATTTATAGAGCACATTAAAAACAACAAAGTCGACACAAATTCACTAAAGAAAATGTAAAATAACAACAAAAAAAGACACAAAATACAATAAAAAACTAAAGTCAAAGTTGTGTTAAAAAGTCTCAAAAATCTCAAAAATGACAAGAGCAACTTTATCTTTGCCAAACGGTGCCAGATCAGGTCGGCACCATGACAACCGCCCGCTTAGCCACCAAATGCATGCGTTAGCAGTGTAGTTTTATTCAAGCAGAAATAAGAAAATGCTGCTTTTTTTTTTTATATATTTCCTGGCAGTTGGTGGTCCAAAACCTTGACCCTTGAAAGTCCTTGATGCACTCACCCCCCCCCCTTCCCTGAACGCGGTGTGTGCGCAGAAGAAGCGTATCACCACCAGCCGTAGGGCCTGAATAAATCATGGGTAAGAGCTTGTAAATGTGCGACGCGATTACTTTTCTGGACGGGGGGATTCGCGCACGGCTTTCACCTCTAACGATGCGCCGTTCATTTACATTTCAGGGGTCGTTCAAACTGGCCAAACTCGTCACCTTTCTAAACCGTCAAGTGTAAAAAACAAAACTCTTTCCATCTCAAAGACTTTACGGTAACTTCTCCCAGTGTCATGCTTGCCCCCCCCTCAGGTTCGGTCCCTGTGGGGGGGGGGGGGGGGGCCGGGTCACTCCAAACGGTTCCTAATCTGTCGGGGGTTAGAGTGTAAGGGTTGCGTTGGGGATCCACTTCCAGGACACAATGGAGTCCTGTTCTGCCCCCTGCCCTTTGACCCCATGCCACCCCCTGCCGTGACGATTCCGACATTCGGCTTTACAGGAGTGTCCAAAGAGTGAAGGTTTGAATAAGGCGAACACGACGGCCGCGGTACCGGGGCTTAACCGACAAGCATTTGAACATTAAAGCCGTTTTTCAATGACGTGGTCCGGCTCCTCCTCCGCGGGGGCTTCGGAGCTGACAGACCTGTGCTCAAGGACACGCAGAGGCGCAGAGGGGCGGCGAGACACAAACATGTGCATTCACGGTGCGTTGTTGACACTAAGAACAGGAGATACAGAGTCAGCTCGACCCGGCGCTCCATCGCTCTGGTGTAAGAACCACCGGGGTCTTTCTGTGTGGAGTGCGCATGTTTCTCCTCATGTCGGGGGTGGGGGGTTTCCTCTGGCTTCTCCCACTGTACCTGAATTATGCTATGGGTGGGAAATGATCCTTTTCTGCTCATACTGTATATGCATTGTGCCTTTTCCCACCCAGACTCACTCATATTTAACCCTTTGTCTTGTTGTCACCTGAGTCTCTCTTGTCCAATCATCTCGCTCTGGTGCTTAACTCCTCCTTAGTTTACTGGGAGTCCAAAAAAAAAAAGCCAGAGCGCTTCGCAATATGGTACTCGGATCACTTAAATGGGCGGGTGTGTTTCACTTAAGACGTTGGAAACACTTTCAAACAAATCCGCTCCAAAGTGAACCAGTGGAAACGCGGCTAAAGCTTGTGGGCTGATCAACGACGGGAACGACGAGTCTCACCTCTGAACCAGAACAAACCAGATCCAAACCTCTTCTAGTTTTCTGCACATTCTCCCATTCCCGCAAAGTTACACTATAAAACCAACATTTTCAGCAAAGTGCATTTCACTCTAAAATTAACCTCACCACAGCCCGCCCCTAACCTCCATTTGACCCTGAGGTTAGCCCGAAGCCCGGCGTTTTCTACCCAGACGCGCTCATATTTAACCCTTTGTAAGTGCCTGTCTCCACATGTGTTTGTGAGTTGCCTTTCGCCGCAGCGCACGTCTGTAATTTCACGACCCGTTTGCAGCGACCAAGCGCACCCTGTAATCCAAACGGGGGGGCGGGGGGGACACACACGAAGGATGAAGGGGGAAATTGTCCCCCGCCGCCGCCGTCTCCAACACTTTTTATAGGGCAGGGTTTTGCAAGCGTTTGGACAAGTTTGAGGCTATTTTGAAAGGGTATGAATCATGCAAGATGAACCGCCCGACCCTTTCCTCGCGTGGTGAAAAGGTGTGAAAGATGACAATGTTGTAACTCTGCAGGCGGCAAAATGCACCGGTCCAGAGCAACACTCGACCCAATTGAAATTAGTTGAAATAAATGGTTACATTACATTTAAAAGTAGCCTCGACAACAATTCCAGAAGATATATCAAGAATAAATGGTAAAAAGAAAAGTTAAAAAAAGAAAGACATTGTGTTATAACTGATGAAGAATGGGAAAATAAATGCACATACCAATGGTGAAAGCACTAAGTCTGACGTTTGGGAGGAATTCTGCAAAAATGTACATGAAAATACTGGTTTGTTGAGAAGCTGGCTCTATCATTGTTGTTTTGGGATTGCCCTATTGTTCATGAACACTGGGGCCGAGATGAATGAGACGCTGCCGACCGCCGTCAGCGCCGACATTCCGCTTGACTTCGAAACGTTGTAATCTCGGATGTAAAACTCCAACAATGGAAAACGATAGATGGATACCTGAGGAATGTAGTTTTGGCTGCAAAAAAAAAAAAAACA
>BJKM01000512.1:130000-160000 GCA_015082035.1 Chaenogobius annularis | reverse complement strand
CCAGGACTAAGCCAGGACTAAACCAGGACTAAAGCAGGACTAAACCAGGACTAAAGCAGGACTAAACCAGGACTAAGACAGGACTAAGCCAGGACTAAATCAGGGTTGAACCTGGACTGAACCAGGACTAAACCAGGACTAAAACAGGACTAAACCAGGACTGAACCAGGACTGAAGCAGGACTAAACCAGGACTAAACTAGGACTAAACCAGGGCTGAACCAGGACTGAACTGAAGCAGGACTGGAAGCAGGAAACCTGGAATAAAGCAGGACTAAACCTGGTCTGAACAGTACTAAACCAGGACTAAAGCAGGACTAAAGCAGTACTAAACCAGGACTAAAGCAGGACTAAAGCAGGACTAAAGCAGGACTAAACCAGGACTAAAGCAGGACCAAACCTGGAATAAAGCAGGACTAAACCTGGACTGAACAGTACTAAAGCAGGACTAAAGCAGGAATGAACCAGGATTTAAGCAGGACTAAACCAGGATTAAAGCAGGTCTAAAGCAGGACTGAACCAGGACTAAACCTGGACTAAACTAGGCCTAAACCAGGACTAAAGAAGGACAAAATCAGGAATAAACCAGGACTAAACCTGGACTAAACCAGGACCAAACCAGGACTAAACCTGGACTGAACCAGGACTAAACCAGGATAAACCCAGTGTGAACGCAGCCTATACTGGAACTAAAGCAGAACCAACCTGAGCTAATCAGGGTCAATGTGGTCTTAAGCAAGACTGTACCAGGTCTAAAGCAGAACTTGACCCAGGATCAAAATCGGATTTAACCTAAACCAGATCAGCCCTTGACCCATATCAAGACTTAAACTGGACTAAATCAGAACTAGTCTAATTAAATTGGATCTAAAGTCATTAGCTACAGTATTTTGAAACAGTCTGAACAGGTCTGAACCCGATCTAAACCTCAAAAAACAAGTACTAAATCAAGACTAACTTCCTCCGCCTGCTCTTTGGCTGTTCTCAGTATTTTCTCGCCGTTTTTGCACGTATCCGTTCCTTGTCATGCTTTTGAGCTGCACTTTTACCTCATAAAAGAGGTTGTTTTTAGCCCTTTTCAGGTCCGATGTGAAATATGAGAATAAAAATATGCGCATCTCGTTAGAGCACAGTTCAGCTGCGACACAAAACTAGCTTCTTATTTATGCGTGGCTGTTTGTTTGGTTTTTTTTGTGTGTGTTTTTTTGTTCAAAAGCTTGGGGCTGGTTGCTTTCTATAAAAATCTTGCAAACGAGACGAAAACTCAAAAGTTGCCTGTGCATGTAAACGCATCTACAAAGACCCGCGCTTGTCACTCCTGTCAAAATGTTGTTGATTTGTGTAGACTTTTTGTCGATAATCGCACCGTCCAGGAAGTCCCCGGTTCTACGGCATCATGGGAAACAGAGATGCCACACTAAAAAATAACTTTGTTCCCACTTGCATTACTGTAAATAAAAAAAACCATGCCATGCGAGGACGGAAGGTTGGTCTAAAGTAGAACTAAACCAGGATTAAGTGTGAATACCAGAGTTGAACGAAGACTAACTTGTGTTTAAACCTAGACTAGACCAACATTTTACTAGGTCTGAATCAGGACTCGACCAGGAGTTCTAGACTAGGACCATAAAGCCGGACTAAACTTAAGACTGTAGACATGACCAAACTAGGTCTAAATCAGAACTTTATTTCCACAAAAAAGACCTGATGCCACGACGAGTTTGCGGACGACACCACCCTCATCGGGCTCATCTCAGACGAGGATGAGTCTGTCTACAGGAGGAAGGTGGACCGGCTGGTGTCCTGGAGCAGCGGTAACAACCTGGAGTTCAACGCCCAGAAGACAGTGGCCTCCATCAGCTCCCTCATCAAGAAGGCCCAGCAGAGGATGTACTTCCTGCGGCAGCTGAGGAAAGCCAAGCTGCCAGTGCATGATGCGATGATGGTGCAGTTCTACACGGCCATCATTGAGTCCATCCTCACCTCCTCCATCACCGTGTGGTACGCTGGAGCCACAGCCAGGGACAAACAGAGACTACAGCGCATTGTGCGTTCTGCTGAGAAGGGTGATCGGCTGCAGACTTCCATCTCTGCAGGACCTGTACGGTCTCAGGGCTCTGGGACGAGCAGGTCGGATCACAGCTGACCCTTCTCACCCTGGACATGGTCTATTTGAACCACTCCCTCAGGCAGGAGGCTACGGTCCATCCGGACCAGAACCTCCCGCCACAAGAATAGTTCTTCCCCTCTGCCGTTGGACTCATGAACACTTCTAAACACCTGCCACTTTAACTACAGTTCAATCAATCACTCACTAGCACTAGCCCACTTCTGCACTACAATGTAACTGTAAATTTAGCTGTAAATGAGTGTGTAGCCTACAGAGTGTGAGTTGGGAAAGAAACGCTTTTTTTATATTGTGCATCTAGAATTCTCCTAAAAAATCACGACCTTGAATCCTCACACACTTGAGTGAGAAGCAGTGTATTCGTATCAGCCTGTCTTGATTGTTTCTCGTTAAGTAGGCAAAGAGTGCACTTTTCCTCATTGCGCAATGTCTAAAGCCAACCTATTTATAATTTCAGTCACATTATGAGTGAGTTAACACCTCTATGAGATTAGAGCGCGCAGAACCAAGATCAAGCTGTGATGCTCTTTGTTGAGTGAAGATTTTAGTTATTCGAATCCGCTCAATTTTGCTGGGTTCATCACACATATGAGAGTATATACCACTGGAAGAAGAACCATTCAGTAATGCAATGTTTTAATAAAACCTTTTCTGATCTCTGGAACTCAACAAAGAACCAGCGACTGTATTTAATATAGTTAAAACCGGACATGGACCGGGACTGAACCAGGTCTAAATCAGGGTCTAAAACCACAAAGGCTTCAAACAGGCCCAGAGATGTTCCGTAGAAGCTCTGTACCCTTGACGTCTTGAGCAGTAGTTCTCCCACACTTTGAAGTCTCCTCTGACGGTCGCGTTCGCACTGCGACTCCCACAATGCACAGCACGGCCCACCTCTCACTCCGCTGTGCATGCGTGTTAAACCACAGACACATGCGGCTTCACCCATTCATAGTGAAAGTGCACGCAACAGCTCTTCTCACGGGTGCAGTTCTAGAGGGAAAAAAAACAGGAAAATGAAACCCACATAAACAGAAAAGTTAAGGGGTGAAATCCAAACTCGCACGTTGTTAATGAATCAGAACCGGAAGGACTTGTTATTCATCCCCAAAAGGAAAATTACCAACAAAATGAAAAATCATCCATCTAATATTATGTAAGAAAGAAATACATTATATTATTTAATATCTGTACAGGTTTACAAGTGAGCTGAATATCGCACAATGACTTTACAAAGACGGTTTTAACGTACTTGGGCCTCAAAACCCCCACCGTGGACACAGTGGATGGATACCTTTGGAACATACTCCTGGCAGCTGGGAAGAAGAAGGCCCTCACACAAAAAAAAGATGTATGACTCAAACTGCTCCAACGATTGAGGACTGGACTAATATCATAACAGACACATGTACAACGGAAAAAATGACCTCAAGATGCAACTTATAAATGGACAAATTTAAAAAACAAAGGACAAAATGGGACTTTAAAAAAAATATTATTATTATTATTATTATTATTATTATTATTATTATTATTATTATCATCCTTATTATTATTATTATTTATTCAGATCTGATTTTTTTTATTTAATTCCACTACTTTTCTACTTTTACTCCTTTACTTGCCTGGTCCATCTAAATATTTGTGTTTCTTTTTTCTGTATGTGTGTGTTTTGTTTTTGTTATTATTATTATTATTATTATTATTATTATTATTTATTATTATTATTATTATTATTATTATTATTATTATTATTATTATTATTATTTATTCTTCAGATCTTATTTTTTGCTTTAATTCCACTTTTTTTTCTACTTTTACTCCTTTTACTTGCCTTATGTTCTACCTGGTCCATCTAGATTTTTGTGTTCCTTTTTTGTGTGTGTGTTTTGTTTTTGTTGATTTATGTTCTAATAAAAAAGATAAAAATAGCACAAAAAAACCAAAACAGAGAGGGTTTTTTACAGTTTTTACAGTCATTGCTGAACGCGCGCCTGCAGCCGACCCTCACGTTGCAGAGTGGGCGGAGCCTTGATGTAAAGCGCCTGAGTGCCTTGAAGGTGGAAAAGCGCTTTATGCATTTACCATTGACCATGATCGCTTACCGGCAAACATTAAGAGAGGACTCAGCTAACGATGGCAACAGTTTTCGGAGATTTTTAATTGATGTTTTTTGTTACAAACCACTGGCTCGACTGCCGCTTGTTCTAAACGCTTCTCTGCTTTTAACTCCCTGTGCACCTCAGACCGATTGAGCAGCAGAAGCATCAAAACAGTAATAATAGAAACGCGTTGACTTCCTGTTCAAAACTGCAGCGCAAAAACTATAATTTTTGAACATTTAAGAACCCAACATGTGGCATTCAGACTCTTCATTTTCATAATAATCACAGATAAGTGCAGGGACGTGGGCGGGGATAGGTGATGGGATGTGGGCGGGGATATGTGGGCGGGGGTGATGGGGATGTGGGCGGGGATAGGTGATGGGGATGTGGGCGGGGATAGGTGATAGGATGATGCAGGAATCAATCAAAATAATGATAAAAATAAAAAATAAATGATAAAACTAATGATGAGGAAACACTGACGTAACGAAATTAAAATTCAGGAAAGTTGATTTAGCACAACATGTCTCCTTTAATTCGTCTTTAAAAACCCAACTTTGCTCTTTTGTGTGTGAAGCACCTTGTTGTTTTATGAGCGCACTTCAAACAGAGTTGGATCAAATGTGATGTAAAACGTCTTTAAGTGTCCCAAAATTGCTTTATAAATCAAATAAATGTAATAATTAAACATTTCTTTTTAGGGTTTGAGCTTTCGTTTTTTCAAGCCCAGTGCTGCATACTGTAAAATCTAGATTTCCTGTGGGACATTCAGGGCCACACTTCTCTCTAACCACTCAACCACGCTGACACATTTGACTTTAATATTCATTCTGTGACATTTCAGATCGGCCCGTCTCTTTCCCTTTCTCCTCAGGTGGAAACTCGAAAGGCTGACGTCTCGGTTATGAGTCTTGCAGGCTGGAAATCACATCGCGGGGGGAAAGTTTGTCTCTGCAGGTCGGCCGTGAAGAAGAAGTGTGTTTGGGTTGAGTGGGTTTCTCTGCGGAGCCCACTCGAGCTGAAAACCACAACAACATCAGCGACACGAGACCTGGTGTTTCCACCCAAGAGGTGAACGAGTGCAAGCGACGTCAAGTGTCTAGCCCAAGGACACAACAGCATGCACGGGGATGACTCTAATGCAAGATAGATATCTATGGATCTATCTCTATGGAGACATGGTGGCCCCCCTCAGAGAAAAGTTACATAAGCATTACAGATCATTTAAATAAGGTAAACGCTCACAGCTAATGCAAATAAAATGCATACAATAAATAAGACTATCATTTATTAAATTGAAGTATTTTTGTACAAATTGTGCTCTACAAATGCCAAAAGGTCTCGTTCACAATAGAATCTGATGATGTCATGGTCTCAGTTGGTGGGCGGGGCCTGTATAGCCAAATTTATGATCCACAGATGTTGAACCTCAGCATTATTTGTCATGGATTGTCTTCCACAAAGCTCTTCTATTAACCTCGTGGTCAGTGTTGGACAAAGTGAGGGACTGATGTAATCAGATGACCTTTGACCCCCTCATTACGGAACAAAGAAAGGGTCTCTTATCTTAAAGCCCCAGGACGTCACTTTTTAGACAGAAAATAGACAACGCATGATAAAAGCATGTTGTTTTGTTTTTTCGGTTGTTTACTGTGAGCAGGCTTGTTTCTCCACAGACGTGGCTCGTACAGTATGGCACAAAACATGAGAATGTTCTGAAGTGTGCTTTTAACGTTCTATGTCCATGGAAACATGCGGTTGACTTTACAACTCCAAAAAGTTACATACTGTTACTTTAACGTGTTACAATTTCAAATGGAGTAATGAGATCCCAGTTTTAGTCACTGTTTCCACAGAAATGTGTCTGAAACGGTAAAAGGATGAACAGATTTCACCACGTCATCTTTGAGCGACAGGCTCGGATCAGATGGGAACCAAAACAAATACAACCTGGTTCAATGAGCTTCTACAACGAAGGAAGAAGTCAAGCTTTTTAGAGGTCAGTGAGTTTTAAAAGCAACTACAGTAATCAGCAATCTAATTACTTTTGAAATAAAGGAGTAATCAGTGTGTAATCAGATTAGTTTCACAAAGTAATCAGACAACAATCACGTCTGGGGTTGAATCACTCACCTTTGTTCATTTATGCGGACATTAAACGGATCCTCCCATCTTATAATAATTTAGCAGTGGGGGTCCCGGATTGATTATAGTTGTTATGATGTCATATGAATGCCGCCAATTCTTTAATTATGTTGCCTGGCGATTCATTTTCGCAACATGGATTATTCCATTAGTCTACTATAGTCAGATTACCCACCGTTTCATTCAATAGCATGTGTTCTTTTCTCGCAGTATTATTCAAACGGATGTATTTTGCCTTTATTCAAACTAATGCTGGTTTTGTCTTTGTGATTGACAGATGGACCATTGTTTTAGCGTTAATCTTCACAGAATTGCGTGGGTGTATCCGTTTTTTTGTTGTTTTGTTGTTTGTTTTTTTGTGATGAGTCAGATGAACTCTAAATCTGAGTAGGACCTAAGCTGTGACCTCAGTGTGATCAGAAACACCCTCGGACGCGAAAGGGCTCCAGTCATAATGTGTGCACAACTAAACCTATACTTTTCCCCAAAGACTATAGTACAATAATGAACTTGTTTCTGGTATACCCACAAAAGGGTATACCACTTACTGAAGGACTTCGCTATACATTCTAGGTCAGCAAAATATGCATATGCTGTAGATAATTCAATCATAATATTATATGTTTTGTATATAAGGAAGGAAGTTCTTAAGAATCACACTAAGCAAAATTCTATCGAACAAAGTCGGATAGCATTTACATTTACTTGTATATATTTCTATATAAATTGTCGGATCTGAGATTTTCTGTACTTTAAAATATATATATATATGTTTTTACTAATATTTTAAGCATTGTGAAGTAAAAATACATACATAAAATAAAACATTTGGACACTCACTTGTTGCAATATATATTTTACTACATTTTTACAATCAAATTATGTTGGTCCAAGTGTTAATCCCTGTGGAACCCCATCCACTGAATTTAGTTAGGCAAGGCAAGTTTATTTGTAGAGCACAATTCGTACACAAGGCCATTCAAAGTGCTTCACACAACAGGAAAAAATGCATTAAAATCACAAAGACATGGCAGAAATCACAAAACCTTGATTTAAGGAAATTTAAAGGTGTCATTTTTAGGCTTTCCATCAAATAATTTAAGACATAAAAGAGAAGAATGCAAAGAAAATCATTTCAGTCATATGCACAGCCAAACAAAACAGTTTTTAGCTTGGATTTGAACATTGCCAGAGTAGCAGCCTGTCTCACATCCTCAGGAAGACTGTTCCAGATTTTAGCTGCATAAAACTGAAACGCAGATTCCCCATGTTTAGTCCTGACTCTGGGCACCAGCAGGAGGCCGGTCCCTGAGGTTCCTCAGAGTCCGAGATGGTTTCATATGGCACTCACATGTCTGAGATGTACTTTGTGCTAGGCCATGGAGAGACTTGTATACAAGCAGAGCTGCTTTGAAGTCTATTCCCTGAGCCACAGGGGGCAGTGCAGAGACCTGAGCACAGGACTAATGTGATCGTACTTCCTGGTTCTGGTCAGGACCCCAGCTGTTTTACAGTACTGTTTTTACATCAGACAAAATTGACTTTAAAACTTTTAATTGGTTTCTCTTCTCATTTACCCACTCTTAAGTTGTATTTAGTGTGTTTCATGCATGTTTGAATGACCTTTATTCTGCAGCTCCGATTATCTCCGTTTGAAGTAGACAAAAGCATGTCTTCTTCAGCGTTATCAACACAAACACGCTCTTTTAACAATTTAATTAAAAAGAGGGAATTCACACGCCCACATTTAAAAAAAATAAATAAAATGTTTTATGAGAAAATGTTGTTTGTATGGAACCCCCAGCTGTTTCCATCCCTGGCTCTGGTTTGAAGACGTATGCGAGAAAACCCCTGTACCCCAGTATTCAAATAGAGCCGTGGGCGTATGTGGGAAGACTCTTATTGTGACGCGCAGAAATCCCCCTTCACAATAAAAGCCCTCACTCTCAGTCTCTGTGTCAAACAAACAGTCTTTTGATTTCTGCGAGATCATTTGAATGAGGAAGAAAGAAGTGAAACCAGGTCATGGGGGCCAACTTCACTTTGGTCTTTAAATACATTTGGTTTTAATGCTCTACAGATTCTCAGTCATCTACAGGTGATTCCCAGAGATTTGTCGAATCATTGTAAAAGTCATCGTGCCATTTGTTGATTTTACAATCAACATTTTACAGCTTTTAACATGTGCACATTCATTTGTTGGCTGACAGCTTCACTGAACCCAAAACAAGCTCTGGTACTTTGTTTTTAAACATAGCGGATCAATCAATGACACAAACGTTTGTCCGCACAATTCTAACCATAGTTTGTCAAACCTAAAATAAATGTGGGGAAAACAAGGTAAAGCATTTAAGACACAAGACAAGTAAATAATGTATTGTATTAAACACGCAATAGTAGTGAAATGGGATTTGGACGGCCACAGGCATCACTACTCAGGCCTATACTGTTTGTGGGTGAAATAATCAGACAAATACAATGTCTACTTGGATCGTCAATGTTTACTCAAATGTCAAATATTTTGTCTGTTTCTTGGCCTGTGCTGTTGAATGTTTGTCCTTGTGTAGTCGTAGTAGACATGTAGCTATACCGGGCGTGTCTAAACTATGGCCCAGGGTCTAAATGCGTATTATAAAGAATTGTATTCAAATTCTAAGTTTGGCCCTAACCCTTGGGTCAGAAAGCAACTGAAATACAGACATTATTTACCACATCCTGTAGCTGGTTAGCCTCCGTCGTACCTTTAAACTCTTAATATTAGAATTTTTCAAAAAGTCTATGAACAAGGAACTGTAAATTTACTTTTGGAACCACAGGGTTCAAAAGGGGCAGGAGCTCCAGAGGGTTGTCCTTTTTAGTAGTGCCAACACTATCTTAACAATTTCCCTTCTACCACTAAACCTTTGACTAAATTAGCACTAATCCAACTCTAAACTTGCCATAAATTACTTTGTGTAACTCTACAAATGTCTGTTTTAAATGTGTCCCACTGCTTTCCGTGTAAAGTGAATTGCTTTAGTGTTTTGTAGTGCCCCATAAAACAGTGCGTTGTAAAGGGCTGAAGTAGTTTGTCTTGGAACAGGACAGCTGAAAGGTTTTTGTTCAGCCGGCCTCTAACAGGAAGAGTTTAATCTTTGACAGTGCTCTGCATTGATCCTGAGAGACCCGGTGGTCCAGCAGCTGTGGGAGGGACTGCTCTGGAACAGCCAATGACAGGAGGGGGAAACCCAGTGTCTGATTGGATGAGGTTGGATTTGAAATTAGGGACATTATAAAAGAGATTTGACATTTGTCGTACCCCAGTTTACAAAACAGCAGTGGTAGTACTACTTGTAGTAGTAACAGTAGTGTACTGTAAGTAGAAATGTATAGAATATCAGAAAACCTTTGCAACTGTGCAGTAAATCAATCATTCAATCAATTAATCAATCAATCAATCAAGCAGTATAACTTTATTTGTGCCAGTATCCAGTGTCAGCTGTTTGAGGTGAGTAATATTCCTCAGGACAAAAGTGTCCCTCCTCTGTGTTCAGTATCACAGCAGCATCCAGGGCACAGACTATAACTGCATTTAACTACTACTACTGCTGCTACTACTTCTACTGCTGCTACTACAACTACTGCTGCTACTGCTACTACTACTACTACTACTACTACTACTACTACTACTACTGCTACTACTGCTACCACTACTACTGCTACTACTACTATTATTACTACTACTACTACTACTACTACTACTGCTACTACTACTACTGCTACTACTACTATTATTACTACTAGTACTGCTTCTACTACTTCTACTGCTGCTACTACAACTACTGCTGCTACTGCTACTACTACTGCTACTACTACTACTACTACTACTACTACTGCTACTACTACTACTACTACTGCTACTACTGCGACTACAACTACTACTATTACTACAACTGCTACTACTACTACTGCTACTATTATTACTACTAGTACTGCTTCTACTACTTCTACTGCTGCTACTACAACTACTGCTGCTACTGCGACTACAACTACTACTATTACTACAACTACTGCTACTACTACTGCTACTACTGCTACTACTACTGCTACTACTGCGACTACAACTACTACTACTACTACAACTACTGCTGCTACTGCTACTACTACTACTACTACTACTGCTACTACTACTGCTACTACTGCGACTACAACTACTACTATTACTACAACTACTGCTACTACTACTACTGCTGCTACTACTACTACTACTACTGCTACTACTACTACTACTACTGCTACTACAACTACTACTACTACTACTACTACTACAACAAGTAGCAGTTACTTCTGCAATTACTTCTACATTTACTGTTCTTCCTCTCAGGATGATAAGGTTGCATTTGTGTTCTGAGTAGTTCTGAGGTATTTCGGTACTTCTAGGATATTCTATACATTTAAAGTCAAATGTGAAACATTTTGACAATATTTAACTTTATATAAAACTTAATAATATCAAGTGAATCTTTGAAATCGCGGATAGAGATACGGTTTTTACTCATAAATTCCTCAAATGTTGTCCAAGTTCTATACAAATGTGATTCAGCGCACAGAAGTAACCCTAGAACAAGAGTAATAACAATAATGTCAAATAGAACCATTTCTGAGGGGACGTGTTATTCAGAATTAAAGGTAGAGCTAAAGTCATCGGATGAAATGAAATACAAAGATTTTAATTAAGATAGAAATGATAGGAATGTGAAAAACAGACGTAATGACCATGTGAGAACAACATTATGTAGTAAACGTGTTGTGGCAGGAATGTCCCGTCCTCTGGAAGATGACGTATTTCTTCATACCTGACCCCAACAAACCTGTCAATCATATGCAAATGTATTCAAATCCTTTACCTGGGGCGGAACCGCACTGAGGGGAGCGTCTTCTGGGGAAACTTCCTGGAATCCAGGGAGGTCAGAGGTCACATTTGACACCTGTCAACAGTATGATTAAAGACCATTGATGGTACGTTGTGGTCTTTGTGCTGGTTAAACCAGTCGCTGAAGGCGTGGCTCAGACATGAATAAAAATGCCTTCCACGTGGAAAGCACTTTTTAACACCAAAATATCATACAGTACGACAACCATGATTTTAGGTAATGAAATGTGAACATTCTTGGCATAAATGATGTCCAAAGTATTTAAAACGTGAACAATGCATCACATGTTTAAGGTGAGAAACTGCAAGCTCAAAAATCGCACATTTTTGGGACATTTACACAAATAATGTGCGTAACATGTCAACAAAATGAACCCAATCCTTTTATCAGATTAATGTCTCATCTGAGGAAACTTAGACAGGAAATTGGCAAGACATTTCATCTTCTGTTCGATGTGTCTGAACCTTTTTAAGTCCAGGACAGTTTGGTGTGTGTAGGAGCGACTTTCAGGGCTGATCTTTATGTGGGAGGAAAATGCATTTGTAGAAAAGGACATTTGAAGATACAATGCCCCATGTAAGTGAACTGAAATAAATAAAATCCTTTTCATCCTAAAATAACAATAAGCTTTAGTTTTTCCATTTGCTGCTCGGCTCCTCGGCCTCTGTGACTGCAGGTGTCCACACACTAACTCTCCACACTCAGGGCTGGACGGGACATCTGGAGCACCGGGACTTTTCCAGATGAGCCGCTTTTGGGCCGGTCACTGTCAGACCTGTGAGCAGGCCACATCTGGATGCAGGAGTCCGTCCCTGTGCCGCGCGGCTGGTAATGAGCCTGCTTAAGAAAAGTACAATGAAATCAAGACATGAGAACGCCAGGAATGTGTTTGCGTCCGCTGAGGCCTTCTACATGAGTCAATCTTCACACCAGCTTTTATTTGACATTGAAAGACCTCATATTCACGTAGTACTGATAATCCTTTGGTTATTGAAAAATACGTACATTTTCATGCAGCACAGTTTTTTAGCGCAGCATCGTTTACATGAGCTCCAAAGGAGCAAAGGCTGCTACAAAACACAAGGCACAGACTTTATGGGGCCAATATATGTTTTATTATTTATGAGAATATAACTATCATTTGTGAAAATGATGAAGTTGATGTGGGAATGTAACAAACTTATGTGTGTTATAGGACATTTATTTAGGATGAAGTTGAACTTGGTGTCCGACTGTGAGGACAGCTATTTACACAAAACAACGCACAGATATTCAGATGTAGCCCAACGTAAAACAGATGATATAGTCCCAATCCAGACACGAAGTGTCACGCATGAGTCTAATTAATCCATGATCACGTCCAGTTCCCACACCATTCCTTCAGTGCCCTGTCGTCTTTATCGGTGGCTTCACAGTGGCATAATCATGCGCATTTTTGAGCTGTCTCCAAAATGCACCGTGCACAAGACATATGCTTTAACTCCAAACAACAAACATGCTTTATAAGAAGCAGAGCACAAGCAGAAAGTCAGCAAACAGACCCAGACAGACCCAAACAGACCCAAACAGACCCAGACAGACCCAGACAGACCCAAACAGACCCAAACAGACCCAGACAGACCCAGACAGACCCAGACAGACCCAGACAGACCCAGACAGACCCAGACAGACCCAGGCAGACCCAGACAGACCCAGACAGACCCAGGCAGACCCAGAGCTCGGCTTTGGCCTTCTGAGAGCAGCTCAGACATGAGGAAACTTCTGCCAAAGCGCTCATGCCAAACTCACCCTGCACTGGTTTTACAGTGATTTGATACATTAACATAACATTTCATATCAAAGATTAAAGGCTACAGTTTCCTTGTACAGTTTGACTGGAGCAGCAGAGAAGTAAAAGCTGTGCATTACCGTGACGATGCATTTGGGCCACTTTGTTCTTTTACATATTACGAAAAGTATTTACCTAAAACTCTTAGGCCTACCTCAGCCTATATTCGATTGTATGGCTACTTTTGATAAACCGTGTTTACACCACGTCTTGGCAGTGGATGGGAAACTGGTTTGAAGAAAACAAACTCCTAATGTTAATTATGGGCTTATATTTCTTCTTACAATTGACCTGTAGTGGCTTCATGGATAAATGGTGAGGTGTGTCTGCTTCGGGGCAAATCAGGCTTTATCCTGTGTCCTGGCGTGAGCGCACCTCTGACACGGGAGAGCGACTCCCCGAGAGCGACTCCCGAGCGACTCCCGAGAGCGACTCCCCGAGAGCGAGTCCCCGGGCGTCCCACGTGAAGAAGTTAGGTCTCTCTAACAGGAGCGCTTGTCTTGTGCGCTGCAGACTAACTGCGACAGACCAAACGCAAATGGTTGCAAATAATACAATTACAACATTAAAAATACGTTTGAACAAGTGTTAAATACAAAGATAGTTTTCCAGGTAGGTTGGGCAAAGAGGCTAAAAGGACTGTTACCAGGGCAACAATCGCCCAAACATGTGCACGTGCCTGACACAGTTTGTGAGGCCCGGGATGTTTAGGGGCCTTTTAGACCACTGCTGTTAATGTGCAAAGACTCCAGGGGTGTATTTAACAAGCACACACTGGGCCCTGACAAAAATCATTACATTTGAGCTGTATCAATCATTTAGTTAAAAATCAATGGCACAATAGACTTTTGGGTGTTAAAGATGTAATAACTTAGGCTTATAATAATAATAATAATAATAATAATAATAACAATAATAATAATGATAATGATAATGATAATGATAATAATAATAATGATAATAATAATAATAATAATAATAATAATAATAATAATAATAATGATAATGATAATAATTAATAATGCATAGATGATTAATAATATAATATAATGATATAATAATAATAAAATAATAATAATAATATAATGTATAATGAATGATATATAATAATATATAAATAATAATAATAATAAATGATATAATATGATAATAATAATAATAATAATAATAATAATAATAGATAATAATAATAATATAATAAATAATCTGATAATAATGATAATGATAATAATAATAATAAATAATAATAATAATAATAATAATGATAATAATCAATAATGTAATCATAATGATAATAATAATAATAATAATAATAATGATATATATATATATTTAATAAAATAAATAATAATAATAATAATAATAATAATAATAATAATAAATCTCATTTAAAGCATTTGAAAATAAACACATATTCAAATATTAATTTTGTGAGTTTATCCTATTTATAATATATACTATGGTGATTAAACATTTTATTTGTTTATTTTGCCGGTCCAGACCAAGGGCCCTTTCCTCCCAGTCCAGTCCTGTTCACATTCCTCACATTTGAATAGCGTTGCATTTCTCTTTCCCCTGCAGCTGAAACCTGACTCTGGGACAGTTAAAGAGAGGAATTACAGTAGATTTGTGGATAAGGGGTTTAACATTGTGGGTCACGTTGGAGCGAGAGAACCGTTAGGACTGCAGGCCTATTCCAAAGTACACGGTGAAATGTAGTATTTGGGGTATATATAAATAGTAGTCGTAATATAGTAGTGTAGTAGTATTTATTAGACGTATTTTAAGACTTTATACAAAAGTACAAAATAAATGCAGGACTACTATCAGAAATCAGAAATCAGAAATCAGAAAGAGTTTATTGCCATTGTCAATGAACAAAATTCAAAAAACGTAGGAACTTGTCTCGGCCTTAAGGTGCAACATAAAACACTGAGTAATTTAATAAAACAACATATATTCAATCAAAAAAGGCATGCATTAATGCATTAGGAAACAATTTAAAATTACTATACAATAAAAATAAAAATAGGCATTTCTATGTACACAAGTTTACAGTTATGTTTAAAGTTATAGTGCAGAAAGTGACAGTGCAGTGAGTGATAACTAAAGGTTGCAGTGACACTTATATTTGTAGTAGTAGTACTTGTACTTCCTGTCCTCGTTCCCTCTGGGCTTCTGGCCTAAAACCATAAGTGAAGGTTGTTTTTCTGAGTGGTCGTAAAGTCAGAGGATTATTCCTAGAAAGAGCGTGTTACATAACACGCATGTGCAGAAGGCCCTGATGTTTGTCAATGAACCACACACTGAGCTAGTACTCTGAGTATACACTGCACCACTGTTACCCACTACTACTACAAATACCACTTCCAAAAATACATAGATACATTCACTAAAGCTGATTTAATAGCAGAATTCTGTCGCATAAAAACATGTCCAAAGAGTGAGATCTGAAGTGCTGAACTACAAACACATGCTGTTTGGAGAGGTCTAATCTACAGGTTTAGACGGTCTTAGAAATACTGCATTAAGATGGAATATTTGGCTGTTTGCTGAGGATGTAAGGTAACTTCAATAGATGCAGTGTTTGCCCTTTTTTATGAAACTGCAGCCAGTACAATTGTGATTTTGATTCAATTGCGATTATTCAACAACAATTATTCATTAACAACAACAACAACAACAACAACAACAACTGCATTTTACCCACCAATCTAAGTGGTTAGCATAATTGTTTATCTCACCACTAGGCTAGAAATAACTACAAACATTTCCTATTGAGTGTTTTGGTGATTTGACCCCCACAGAGGTGAGTGGTGAGAGCTGTGCGGCGCCTCCGACTGGAAGAGCTTCTAGGAAACACATGGTGCCCTGGAAAACCCCCCTACTCCCCTCTGCAAAAAACACATGGAAACTGAAGCACTGTTACAAGTGTGACAGTGTGTACACGCTGTTACAAGTGTAAGAATGTGTCCAGGCTGAGATGGTCTGAACATGTGCCCCAGCCATGAACTGCACAGTCTGATATGCAGTTCATAAAAGCCGTTTTCTTGCTTCCAGCTGAAGCTAATGGTTAAAATGATGCCTTTACTTTAGTTCTATTCATTCCTCGTGAGGGAAATTCCTTCTCTGCATTTGACCCATCCTTCAGTTCTGCTGTGGAGTAGTGTTGGTCAGTTACATATTGTGCATGTTTCAGGTTGATGGGGGAAACCGGAGCCCCGAGGAAACCCACTGAGACACACGGAGAAACATGTAAACCCCACAGGCCCTGGCCGCCTGGGAGTAGAACCTGGAACCTTCTCGTTATGAAGCATGAGTGCTACCATGCCACCAAGCTCTGCCACCGTACTGGCCATTGAACACCAAAGCAGTAGCAGTGGGAATCACTTCGGTCGGACAACATACGCCGACAGTGTTGTGTGTCTAACAGGCACGTTTGAGTTCTTTTCCAAAATCCACTGAGCATCTCCAGGCTTTGCAGCTGAAGAACACAGGAAAACCAACCCGAAAGCTCTGAGAAACAGTTCCTGCTTTGACCGAGTTCTTTTGTTGTGTCCTTAGGCAAGACACTTCACCCACATTGCCTAGTATGAATGTTGGTGGTGGGAGGAGTCAGAAACATAGACTACAAATTATTTAAATGACAGAACATGAACTATCAATTCTTACCATTAGTAAGTCAAAGTAAAAGTATTACATATAACATAATTAATCATCATAATATGTCTCTAATATGTCTTTAAAGTTATTTGTGCTTGTGTTTCACCGTTTGGAACGCCGTTAGCCTCAGACATAGTAAACCTGATCCTCCGCGCGCTGAGCTGTGTACTTAGTTTAGCGGATTTCTGGTGGTCAGCAGTCCTCCTCTGTGTGAAGCCAACCAGAACATACGTCTTCCTTTTCCACTGTCCGGATGTGTTTACACGCCGCCTCTGTAAAACAAACACTCTGCTAGCGCTGGGAGCTAACGGCTAAAAGCAGCTACCGCTAACAGAGGCAGTGGAGCAGAGAACGAGAGACGGCCGTTATCACAGCTCTGTATGATGATGAGGTCAGGGTTAGGACCGGAGCCAAAACACACACACACACACACACACACACACACACATGGGCCTTTTCATTTGTCAAACATTGTACAAATGGAAAAACATGACCGGCATCAGTCGGAAAGTCAACGCCGTCTTTGGATGACTTTTGATCAGTAGCCAACTGACTGGACAGGAAACACCCAAATCCCTCCGAGGCCAGACTTTGACCTCTTCCTCAAAGTTCACCAATGCCCTGAGCGTTTATGAGGATGAGAAACAGTGCACATGAACCGAGCAATATAAAGTTAGCATCTAAAAACAAAGCGAAAAGGAGACGGGCAATATTACGTTCGTGTTATGCCAGTCAAATCAGTTTTGCCCCAGCACAGATACATGACCGCGCAGTGCACTATCTACAGCTAATTACAGCGTATTCGCCGCGCAGCAGGAAGTGCGCTGTTAGCGTGCTAGTGTTTGTTAGCTTCAGCGTGACCTCAAAACTTGATCTGACCTAAGAAAGTCGCTTAGAAACGTGCGGTGAATAATTCAGATGCTCAGAATGCATTAGGTAAGTGAGAAATACACGCAATGAACCGCTGCGAAGTGTAATTTCATAACATAAGTGCACATCATTCACAAGGAAACACTACTTGCTAAAAATGCTAGAGAAATATTCATAAATACTCGACGACGACACGCTATTTCACTTAAAAACTACGTATCGCGGATGTAAAACTCCAACATTGGGAACAATAGATGGATACACTAGATGGATGGAGAAACATGATTTGTACTCCCAGTTTTGACGGATTTGGTTGGAGTTTACATTGTTGGCCATGAGCAGCAGATACTGGACTGTAAACAAGGCCAAAGCCCATAGAAATGACACAATAGTTGACAATTAATAAGACCTGATGACACCTTTATTTTGTTTAATAATCGTTTAAACTGTCAGTTGTGCGTAAATGTGACTTTTTTCCACACAGTTTAATGTTAGAAAGAGAAACAAAAGTGGTTGTTTTAGCTCTTTCTTTCTTTCTTTCTTTCTTTTTTCTCAAGAAACAACAACAACTTTATCAAAACAGTTAAAAAAAAATTTACGGACATTTAACAAGTAGTTATCAGGAAAAAACATTTTATTTATATACTCCCAAGACTATTTTACTATAACAACAGTCTGGGGGGGGGGGAAACAAACAAAAAACGTGCCAAATCGGGTCATAACAGACCCCTCGCATTTCGGACGGGATGTCACTTATCGATGACATCACGGAGGGATCCTGTTTGTGTTGTCGTTATAATACTGTCCGGTCAGTGGTCAAAATGTTATGACGTGCGCCCATGACAACGCCCCTCCCAACTGGAATCTCTTAGTAAAGCTCTCCTGGGCAATGGCAGTACTTTCATATCAACTTTAGCACTAATGTATTCCAACGTTTCAGACTGGTCACAACAACTCATCCTGTTACGTTTGTATGACTAAAAAGCGTTACATTTTAAACCCCCCCCAAAAAAATAAATAAATAATCACTTCCGTTCCCGTCAAATCCCTCCTCAACGCAAAAAAAATAAAAATCCAACTTTTACTATCCACAGAGGGGGAACTGGGTCACGTGCCGGGCTCTGTGTGTGTCGCACTCAGACCGAAAGAATGCGCGGAATCCAGAGCCCGGCTCGTGTCCCGATTTGGCCCGAGAGTGCTCTGTGGGCGTCTCCGGAGCGCTCCGATTGGCCGGGGGGGTGTGGGGGGGGGGGGCAGTTCCAGCGGTGGCCGTTTGAATTGGAACCCGTTCAAAAGTGTAATCGGATCGGGGCGAACAGGGCTTTTCCGTTTCAGATGGGAGCCGCGTGTTACTGGAACACACGCGCTCTGGGCTGAGTGAGAGTTAGTCAGCGGAAATAAACACCATTTAATCAGGTTAAAAGTACAGAAAGCGGGCGGGAAACGACGGGAAAACAGTCGTGAAAATGTGCCGATGAAAGATTGAAATATCTTTGGCGGGAGTATTAGGGAAAAAATATATCAATGGCAGAACAATTAGGATTTATCATGAAGGATTTATATTTCATGACACAACCGCCAATCCCACTTCTACTACTTGTACTACGAGTGCGAAATGGAAAAAAAACAACGAACGTAACATGACCAGAAAGCCCCATACGCATAGCCACGTTTGGACTGGCCCCGGGGCCCCCACACCAGCTCGCTTTAGAGCGCTTTTGGAACGCTTCGTTTAACGCCGCAGTGTGTCTCCATAATAAATAGTATAGAGTATCGGTATCAAAGTATCTAAATGTCGTTATAATAACTACACCTTAATTTGCCTTAACAAAGCATGAGCAAGACTTCATTCATTATGTAGAGTTAGAGTTAAGAGTTAATAGTTAGGGTTAAGAGTTAAGAGTTAGGGTTAAGAGTTAAGAGTTAGGGTTAAGAGTTAGGGTTAAGAGTTAAGAGTTAGGGTTAAGAGTTAAGAGTTAAGAGTTAAGAGTTAGAGTTAAGAGTTAGGGTTAAGAGTTAAGAGTTAGGGTTAAGAGTTAGGGTTAAGAGTTAAGAGTTATGGTGACAGTATTAGTTTAGAAGTTACTAGGCCTTAATCATTCTTCACAGTCTATTTGGTCACTATGAATTAGCTCTTTGTTCATGCTTTTCCAAGGCAAGATTAAGTGTAGTTATTTCAAAGTGTTGCCGAAGTTGGGTATCGATATTGCAAAACAAATTAGCATATGCAAATTCCATGAACCATTCGTTTTTAGACAGGCGAGGTCCATTTCTGCTTTGTTTAGTGGAAGAAACAGACTCCAGCAGCAGCAGCAGCCGACTGGACCGATCCATCTGCGTCGGCTAGTGTTACGTTTGTCCTTTTGGTGTTACGTTTGTCCTTTTGGTGTTACGTTTGTCCTTTTGGTGTTACGGTTGTCCTTTAGAGCCTCTTATTGTGAACATACATTTATTGTTAGACCAGTATCGAGTATCGGTATACAAAGATTACGCTCAAAGTACTTGGCATTCGATGGCATCTACATTTGGCAAAGACATTATTACTTCTGTTCGTGCACGATCTGCTTTTTTGTCGTCACCACGTTTTCTACAACCGCTTCTGCAACTCTATTAAACAATTATTATTTTATTTTTTTTTATTGGGAATAATCTGAATAATCACTGATTGTCGTTTGTGATGTAATCAGAGCGCACAACACTCCGAAACGAGCTCATGTTTTGACGGATCTCGGCCTCTTTTCTTTTGGGGAAGTGTGATGTTAATCCACTTATCTCCTGACCTCCGCTGCCCCCCCTGTTCACGGCCTGTCGCTTGCGTTAGAGAGCGAGACAGAGAGAGAGAGAGAGAGAGAGAGAGAGAGAGGGAGAGGTCAAAGGTCGTGGGGTGTTAATGATCAGATCATAACTGCTGCGGGGCCACACGCTACTCAAAAGAACTCCTGTCTGAGTTTCCTTGGTGTGTTATTCATTTACTCTGCGGTCGTGAATTAATAAAGCAAAAGGGAGGAAATGTCTTGCCCAAGGGCACAACGCATTGCACAGACTGGAGCCGGTGCTTAAAGTGCCCCCCTCATTGAACTAAAAGGCAGTTAAGATAAATATCATTTAAATGTTGCTAAAAATTACAAAAATGTGATCACAGAAAAGCACTTTTTTTTTTAGGTTTATAATTTCACTTCCTGTTTGTAATTAATGACATCACACTTGGAAATTACCCAGCAAACACTGGGCCAAAACTGGGCCAAAACTCATCTATGTCACAATTTAAATATACAAGAGCAACTTTATTTTGTTGATTATTATGTTTGGAATGTCAAAAAGTGGTTTATTTCTGTTAATTATGCATAAACTTGTGTCCTTAGTGTGATGTCATTTCCTGTAATCTTCTACAGATTGTTCAATGTTTTCTCCACAAATACCTACTCGATTGGTGTAAAACTATAATTTATGTGTACAACAGTTATAAATACATATATAAGGGCAAAATTAGAAATTCGTAAAAACCCGTCACACGCACTTTAAACTGGCAGAAAGTTCTTTCAGGAAAAATGAACAAAAGAGACGTTTATGTTCACAATAGCCTCATAAAGTGGTGCCATTGTTCATCTCCAAGACGAACAATTGAAAGGACCGTGAACCATAAGATTAATATGACAAGTTTCCCTGACAAATATTGAGTCAACATTCAACGCTTCCGTAAGATTAAGTGAATATCCCGCCCGCCGTGACATAGTCAAATTCTAGAACATAAATGGAACCTATTCATGGGTCTGACTTGACGGGACACACACGTTGCTACTGCCATCTTGAGGATGAAAGCCACATGCTCAATGTGGGCTGGGCCAACAACAAGTCTCAAAACAAAGGATTCCTCTTCTTTAACATTCCCAAAGACCCCCGTCTTGGGAATGACCACTGGTCAGGAGGGACTAGTGGACTTAGAAATCACTCCAGACTGAGGCTGAGCTGTTTGTTTCAGGTAGTTAGCAGCTGGCTAATGCTAGTTTACATGTTTATTGCGTGGCTATGCTAATAAACATTAGTCTACTTGTTATCGAGCCTGATTTCCAAGGGTCCGGGTGGTACATTTTAGGATTGTCTGGTGCAGAGGGCTTGTGGACGAGGCTTAGGCGTAAATGACCTTTTCCTTTTCAGTTTTACGCTGTTTTTCATGACTATCTAACAGCGAGAGGCAACAGCACGTGTGACGTCTTCAACATGTGACAACAAATACGTCAAAACACCCAAACCCTCGAATTACTAGTACTACCACCATACTATGGCTTCTACCTCTATTAATGTGAAAGCACAGCAAGAAAGATGAACTATCTTGCACAAGGGAACAACAACAGTTTGCATTATATTCAAACATGGGCACAACTCTGCTATATTTGTGCAGTATTTTATCTTTTTTCTTTTCTGTTTAAAGTTGTTGAAATAACATAATTGCAATACCGTCCAAAACCGCACACACTGACCTTAGGTAATTCCAAACTATGTACTTACACAGAGCCCCTTTAACCACATTAGACCCCCTCCGGTCCGAAACCCGGGGTCTGAACTCGGACTAAACCAACAGCCCCAGAGACAGAGGAAGTGCGGCTGAGCTGAGTGCACAATGGACACATATCCCATTCACTAAAACAGAACACACACACAAGTCTGTGAATGAAAGTGTGAAGAGAGAGTGTGGAGCAAGCTGAAATGATCCTTCAAACTACGCATATATTTATATTTCAACAACTGGCCAATTTAAAGTGCCTGTACGACATTTTTGATTTCTTCTACTCCTGAAAAATGAGCTTCAACAGAACATCGTAAAAGCAGCTGTTAAAAAACAAATGAGACTGAATGATATTGCGTTTGTAAGGCATTGTTGGCCGAGACCCGGTCCAACGTTGGGTCTACACCTAATGCGAGACACACACATTTCGCACGGCTTGGTTACACACTGCCTGTGACACACACGCCGGAGCCCTGCGGTCCAGATTTGACGAACACGGCGCAGATTCACGTGATTTTTGGCCCGACAAACACTCGTCTGATGATCTCAAAATTGCTTCAAACCGCCGCGGTGAAGGACCTCTTTCAGCAGATCGGCACCGCGCTCTGAGGTCAGCGTAAAAAGGCTCGCATTGATTTTAATCACTTTCTAAGCCTCGCGGGACACCCCAGCGCGCCCCACCTCACAGTCACAGTGCACACGCGGCGCAAGTACGACTCGCTTTCGCGGCTCGATAGCGGGGGAGCGTTCTGTTGGCCCATAATCGCGCAGCGCTGCTTGTTTACGTGTGCGCGGAAGTCCTTACGCCGTAGCTGAGAAAATAAGATATCTCTGATCTTGTCTGCGATGCGCGCTCCTCCTTCAGAAGCAACGGCGTGGTGCGGCGACTTCCGGTTCAGCGCCAGACAGACGCTCGCTTTGTTCGTTCCAAATATTCAATTGTAGCGCAGATTGTATTAAAAACGAGTCAAGCGTGTGTGGATATGGCCTGTACTTCCAATCGGATTTCACAGCAATTCGATTTAATGCGCAGAGGGCTGACAAAGGAGGGTCTGTCACAACAATGGCTCCACTTATCTTCAATAAACGAGAAATGGACAAAATCCTTTGTCTTGATTGAGTAAGTTACAACAGCTTTACGTTGACAATGCGAAATGATTTTAAACATCTGTGTTTCTCGCGCCGCTCGTTCAGATATGATTTAATACTCCAGGAATAACCCTTTCGTACTGGGGGAGAAGGAGGGGGGGGGTCACCAGCTGATGTCTTTCTCTCCGCTGAAGCCCGTCGGCCAATCGCAGCGCTCGCTTCATCCACGGGAATACAGAAGGTCGTGGAGTCAAAGGTCACGGGAGGCGAAGAGTTAAAAGGTCTCCTCACGGGCGCCAAACCGAAACAACGTGGCCACACTCCGCGGTGGGCGAAAGGATGCGAGGGTGTCCACGGGAAGAACGGCTCTTTCACAAGCCTCCATGTCCTGCGCTCCGTCTGACGCCCTCCGCTGCTTCCTCTGCTCGCGCTAACGTCCAACTGCTCTCGCTAACGTCCAACTGCTCGCGCTAACGTCCAACTGCTCGCGCTAACGTCCAACTGCTCGCGCTAACGTCCAACTGCTCGCGCTAACGTCCAACTGCTCGCGCTAACGTCCAACTGCTCGCGCTAACGTCCAACTGCTCGCGCTAACGTCCAACTGCTCGCGCTAACGTCCAACTGCTCGCGCTAACGTCCCATCTTTCGATACCATTCGGAACAAACTTTACAACAAACTCTTCGACTGGTTCACTTTGTGTCCCCTCTGTCGTATGTGAACCGTATCGGACTTGAACGATCCAAAGCAGGCCGCGAGAAGCACTTTCGCAGAATGTTTTAGCGCAAGATGATTGGATAAGAGAGAACGCAGACTTTGAAAACAAAACAGCAAACCGCAAATAACGATTTCTCTACCAAATGTTGACTTGATCTTGGGATAAACTGTATTTCCGTCGACGATAACTTTACGCGTTGAGCCGACAGACTTAGCAAAACTACGTTATCGCACGCTAGCATCGGCTGTTTCCTGTTTATCGACACACAACAATCGCGTCATGACCCATGAATATGGTGTTTCCTGTGCATAACGCGTCTGAAATGATCCGAACCCAATGCATTACATGCCGAGAGGTTAAAAACGATGCAGTGGCACGGAGAAGTGAAGTAAATGCAGAAAAAGCTGACAATAAACAGGAAGTAGTTTTCTTGTTTAATCTAGCTTTAGCCACAGAACCCAAACTCGGAATTACTAAACGTCTTTTTGTGAAATACTGAAATCAGCCTTATGATTAAAATGTGTGATTCAGGTACGATTTAGATGTAATTGATTAAGAAACTATGTATTATGCTTGGGTGACATCAGTGGCTCATGTAGCAGAGAGAGGTCAGCGTAAAAAGGCGCACGGGAACTCACTCTGCCATGAGAAGAACCGTTCCAAAGCGCTCTGAAGCGAACCGGTCTGGGGGGAGGGGCCAGGGCCAGTCGAAACGCAGCTTATAAAAAACTATCGCAACTTGCAAGTATGAGCGTCGAAGCTAACCAAGCAACGGATGACTTTATTTCAACATCTTCGTCAGAGCTCGTTTCGAATAGTCTCGTTTAGTCTTTATTTGTCAGGGCACATGTGCAAGATCATTCGTCTTCAAGAGAAAAGATGATGTGCACCAGATTTGGTCCATCTGCCGTCCCTGGGCAGGTGAGTACACGACAGCAGTAATAAAAAGTACACATTTCATTACAATTACAACACGTCACCGTTGATTGTCCAGGATGTGCTTTTTCAAGTTCAGAGTTATGAAGAGCTACAGACAAAAATACAAACAACATGGCACATATGTTACCGAAAGCGTGAAATAAAAGTAATGTCAACTTCTTACAGTTTGAGATGTGGCCTGACCGTTGAACATTACCGAGTTTAACACATTTCCAGTTAACTTGCAGAAGAAAATGAACTCTCCTTCCCGGATATCCCCAGAAAAGGCCTCATTTTCCAGGGAATTGTTTAATCTTAAAGTGAAACGCCCTACTTATCTGACTGTGTGGTATTTTGAAGTCCAGTCCAACAGCTGTAGTCCTGGTCTGGGGCTTCACACTCCTCTACTGCGTGTGTGTGTGTGTGTGTGTGTGTGTGTGTGTGTGTGTCTGTGTGTGTGTGTATTGGCTGGTCTGGACAGCGGGAGGGCATCTGGGGCTTTAACCTCTGTTTGGAAAAGTTCAGAAAGTGGAACTCAATACCTCTGGGAAACAGTGAACACCGATGAAGATGGACAGAGATGGTGTTTGTTTGTGAACTTATTTCCTGACGAAGAAAAATCCCGACGAAGACAATAAAGGCTAAAGCTGAAATCCATGTTTTTTAAAGCATTCTAGCAGCTATTGTTTTGTTATTAATCTGTTCAACTGCTATTCTAACGCGTTCTATTACGTTTATTTTAGCCTCAAATGACTCTTCATGCTTGTTTGTGTCAATCAGCTGTTCTAGTAACTTTGCGGTCCCGTTGTTGTTCAGATACTTCGCTTCAGTTGAGGTAAGTTAACTTCCTGCCAACACAGGAAGTTGACAGCGTGAGGTCGAACTTCGAGGAAAACTACCAAAATTCGAAATCAGTCAAAGCATCACGGCAACGGATGTGGTTTCCAGCAACTGCAACCAGCTGGAGCAGAAGGTGCAGAGGAGAGCGGCGGACTGACTCCAGCTTCGAGCAGGTCCCGGAGGAGACGTTCCCCTGCTGGTCACAAGAGGCACTGCACATTCGTACCTGTTTTGTGTGTGTGTGTGTAGAGATTATCAGTCCATTAGTGTCAATATTTCTCATTCATTCCACATGCGCAGCACCACTCCCGTACAAAACACACACATTGCTTTGTCCTCCTGTCGGAAATCCTTCAACTAATGTGTGCGTTTATACTGTTGGGTAACGACACAGTGTTGGGAAACAGTGGGACAGACCTCTAGCATTCCTGCTTTTGTTGTGTTTGGACGTTAGCAACATCAGCACGACCACAACAGTGGCGTTTAGCGCATTTACGCTTGAATCTTTTTCTACGTTGATAATATACAACAAAACTGTACGGTTTTCTGACTCTGGCTCTGGTGTTGCACACGTGCGGTGGAGTGGTTGTCACCTGTCAGTCGCCAAAACAACCCTGGTTTTCCATAGTTTGCAAAGTTTAGCGGCTAATGCTAACCCTCCCATCGATGTGTGGAAGGGTACTAGACTTTCTCTGCAGGCTTATGCTAACCCTCCCATCGATGTGTGGAAGGGCACTAGACTTTCTCTGCAGGCTAATGCTAACCCTCCCATCGATGCGTGGAAGGGTACTAGACTTTCTCTGCAGGCTAATGCTAACCCTACCCTCCCATCGATGCGTGGAAGGGTACTAGACTTTCTCTGCAGGCTAATGCTAACCCTCCCATCGATGTGTGGAAGGGCACTAGACTTTCTCTGCAGGCTAATGCTAACCCTCCCATCGATGCGTGGAAGGGTACTAGACTTTCTCTGCAGGCTAATGCTAACCCTCCCATCGATGCGTGGAAGGGCACTAGACTTTCTCTGCAGGCTAATGCTAACCCTCCCATCGATGCGTGGAAGGGTACTAGACTTTCTCTGCAGGCGTTCTGTCAGAAAAACGGCGTAATGGTCCACATATTTGGATTATTATTTTACATTTTGGATATTCTAAGTCGGAATATTGATCTAAAACAACGTAATAAAAGAAACAAATCCGCGGACTTCCGGGTGAAAGCGTTGATTTTCGCGCCGCGTCTTTACGGTACATCACCGAAAACATCATCACGCAAAGGATTTGTATTTATTTATTTGCCAAGCGGCCCTACAGGACGATGCCGAATCCTGGGAAATTATAACCTGTGCACTAAGTAAGTACGTCTGGGCGGGTCGACGAAAGCGGGTGTGGTCGGAGCAATGGCGTCTTGAATGCAGGAGACCAACGATAACTCAAATATGCTCCGAAAACAACTTCGGGAAAACAATGACAACATGGTTAAGAAGCTCTTAAAAGTACATTGTGCGCAATATGTCGCCTTTAATTAGTACATTTGACACAGTAGCCGTAGTTACAGGATATCAACATTCGTGAGTGAAGTTCAATCGACATTATTATTCACATCTGGCGAGTAAATGTGAACAGTGCCCGTACAGTGAGGTGGCGCAGTTCCCACAATGCAGTGCTGTTGAATGCATGTGCTGGCAGTGACCCACTATGTGCTCAGGGGCTTCGGAGTTTCGTGGAAAACTATTTGAAGTGTGGCGTTTTCTCTCCCACGCTGCGTATGTCACAGCCACCTGCCTCACGTGTACAGAGGCATTCCAGCAGTAAAAGTATTCACATGTCGATAGTACAAATAGAATGAGTTGCATCGGTGCATATTCCATACTATGTGCTGTAGTTGAACCTTTTACCATCACCAACAGATATGTTTACTTGGTTGGTTAACTAGCTCATTGGTTAGTTGGTTGATTAGCCCGTTGGTTGGTTGGTTGTTTAACTCATTGCTTTTTTATTTGGTTAGCCTATTGTTTACTTGGTTGGTTAACTAGCTCATTGGTTAGTTGGTTGATTAGCCCGTTGGTTGGTTGTTTAGCTCATTGCTTTGTTATTTGGTTAGCCTATTGTTTAGTTATCTTATTGTTTAGTTGGTTGGTTAACTAGCTCATTGGTTCGTTTTTGATTAGCCCATTGGTTAGTTGGTTGATTAGCTCATTGCCTTGTTGTTTGCTTAGCCTATTGGTTAGTAAGCTCATTGTTTAGTTGGTTGGTTTACTGGCTCATTGGTTAGTTTTTGATTAGCCAATTGGTTAGTTATTTGGTTAGCCCATTGATTGGTTGGTTAGCTCATTTTAGTTGGTTAGCTAATGGGGTTGATTAGCACATTGGTTGGTTAGATAATTGGTTGGTTAGCGAATTGGTTGGTTAGCGAATTGGTTGGTTAGCGAATTGGTTAGTTAGATCATTGATTGTTAGCTTATTAGTTGGTTAACTCATTGATTAGTTGGCTGGTTTGTTGGTTGATTTCTTGGTTTGTTGGTTTGTTGCTTGGTTTGTTGGTTGGTTTGTTAATTGGTTTGCTAGGTTGATTTTTGGTTTGTTGGTTTGTTGCTTGGTTTATTTTTTGGTTGGTTTATTGATTGGTTTGTTGGTTGATTTTTGGTTTGTTGGTTTGTTGCTTTGTTTGCTTGGTTTGTTGCTTTTTTGTTGTTGTTGGTTTATTGATTGGTTTGCTAGGTTGATTTTTGGTTTGTTGGTTTGTTGCTTGGTTTATTTTTTGGTTGGTTTGTTGATTGGTTTGTTGGTTGATTTTTGGTTTGTTGGTTTGTTGGTTTGTTGCTTGGTTTGTTGGTTTGTTGATTGTTTGCTAGGTTGATTTTTGGTTTGTTGGTTGGTTGGCTGGTTGGTTTGCTAGGTTGATTTTTGGTTTGTTGGTTGGTTGGTTGGTTGGTTGGTTGGTTGGTTTGCTAGGTGGCAGTGTTTGTGTTTATTTTGGGTGCAGTCTAAGTGTCACGGCCCCATGTTATCGCTTTGGGGTGTTATAATTCATTTTGCGTGCATTAAACTCGGCTTTGTCCATATTTCAGATTTAAATGTCCTTTTGATTGAATATATGTTGTTTTATTATTGCTCAGTGTTTTATCTTTCACCTTAATGCCGAGATAAGTTCCTATGTTTGTGAATTTTGTTCATTGACAATGGCAATAAACCCTTTCTGATTCTGATTCTGATTAGAGTCTTGTGACGTCCTGCACTTGTGAAAAACTTGTGCCTGTGTCTTGTTCTGGCTCACTCATCCTTTCCCCTGATCGGTCCCCTGTGCGCCCCGCCCTATATTTTCTTAAATCAACAATGCACCATACAACACTGTACATACATGTATTCTGATCGAGCACACACATACACCCCTGACCTCTACAGACGGCCACGCCTCATCGAGATCGTCTGGTTTGTTTGTTTAACTTTGCACTTGTGAATTTGCTGTTGTGGGCTGGAGCAGGGTTATGGCACAATTCAAAAGTCACATATATATATTTTATTATTTCAACCCTGCAATTACAAAAAAGAAGAAAAAGTAGCCGGGCGAGACACTGCAGGTGAATAGGAAAGTTTACTCACTTTTTACGTGTAAAAACAGCCAAAATAGCACCTTTTTTTGGACATTTAAATCTGAAATATGGACAAAGCCGAGTTTAAATGTCTTGGTTCATTTGGTTGACATAACAAATACGAAAAACATTTACTATTATTTTATTTTGGATACCTTATTTAAATAAACTTGATCTAACTGAAAATTGGCCTACATATTTTAGAATTAAAACTTTAATAAATCAGGTTTAGAATTAGACATCAACAAATCCTTCCGTGTGTTCCGTCAAAATCTTTTGGAACTTCCGTCAAAAGTTTGGAAAAATGCAATCGAAATTCAATGTAAAGAACTTAAATGATGTTACGTGGATTAAATGAAATGATGAAGACAAAATAGGATCAGATTGGACAGTTATGTTTCCACCTGATGTGTTGAGAGAGCAAATAAATTGACCAAAAAATAGATAAATAAATGAATTTTTCCTGACGTATCTTGCCTTAATTCAAAATGAACAAATTATTATTATTATTATTATTATTATTATTATTATTATTATCATTATTATTATTATCATTATTATTATTATTATTATTATTATTATCATTATTATCATTATTATCATTATTATCATTATTATTATTATCATCATTATTATTATTATTATTATTATTATTATTATGATCATTATTATTATTATCATCATCATCATCATCAT
>BJKM01000512.1:0-125000 GCA_015082035.1 Chaenogobius annularis | reverse complement strand
ACTGGGACTGAACCAGGAACTACATTAGGAATAGAAAAGGACAGAACCCAGTCAGCCTGAGGACCAAAATGACCTCAGACTAGGACCTAAAACCCTGAAACTATTTGCGGTTTAATTGTGAATAGTAGTAGCCGGTGTAGTTGTAGTAGTAGAAGTAGCTGTAGCAGTAGTCGTAATATTAATAATAATAATAGTAGAAGTAGCTTTAACAGTTGTATTAGTAGTAGTTATAATAATAATAATAAATATGGCCGCAAACGGCAATGACGCCACCTATATACCACCTACTGCTGAATCTGTGGCGCTATTGCGCTTTCTCCCCTTTGCTTTACAAATAGGGGCATTATTGTGAAAATGTCACTGAAAATGTCACTATTGTGTGAAAAGTCGCCGCACACAAACCATTACACATACAATAAAAAATGATTAGGTTAGTTAGTTAGTAGGTTAGTTTGTATTTAGGTTAGTCGGGCTAGCGCCCGAGGAGGAGTTCGTAAAAGTATAAAGTGTAAGTATATTGAAATTTCAGAGATTTGGTGATTTTCCCATTGGAAGAACATGCCATAACAAATATGACATGGGTCTGATTGGATTTTTTGATCAAAATGCCAAAATGTAATTTTGTGCCAAATTTCATAACATTTCCAAAGACTAAATATTTTGCTCCCCATATAAAGGGGAACAAATGAATTTGTTTCACTTCAAATAGGTTTAGGGCAAAGGGTTTGACAACTGATTCAAATGTGATGCAAATCGGACTTTGTATGAGCAAAAGGCAGCAAATAAAATAAAAATAAAAAATCTGAAATTCTAGCAACAGTTTGCTGCTTCGCCGCACAGACACCAAGACAGAATTTGGACAACTTTTGATGTCCCACTCCTCAACACAATTTTCACCAAATTTCAGCTTTTTCCTAGGAGGAGTTTGTAAAAGTACGACATTTGGAAAAACTCCAGAGTCATGCTTAACAAACTTTGATCCAATATGGCTCACGTTTGGTTCGGCGGACGGCATTACTGTAATAATAATATTTACTTCTCTTGTCACCATCTACCTCTGCGCCAAATTTCATCACTCTACGATCAGATTTTTTTTGGGCCATTTCCTATCTCTCAATGCATTTTTTCAACATTTGGGGGCGCTCTAAATTTTTACATTTTAGAAAAAGGACATAGCCAGAATGTAGAGAGGCACAATTTTTAGAGGCTTGCAAATTTTCCTGAATTTTTGTCAATGTTCACGAGGTGAAAATAGGGGAGTTGGTCCTGAGAAGAAGAAGAAGAAGAAGAAGAAGAAGAATATCAAATATCATAAACAATACATTTTCGGAAAGGGCTTGCGCTTTCCTACGTCATGGTGTGGGTCCCTGGTCACTGACGGGCACTTTCGTTAATTTTGAGTGGGCTCCACCCACTTTGAGTTATTGGCCCCTATACAATAATAGTGTTAAATGTTTGCATTCCACGCTTATATGTACGGAACATGCTTGAGTTGGGGAATGCATTCGTGAGCTACTTAGCGCAAACACGCTTTACATGGGCTTCGTGGTCGTCATCCCCATGTAAAGCGCTCATCTAGTGCGCACTTTTGCACGGGCTTTGCCCGTTTACGACGATGTTACATTTTCTTACTAATTAGTAATAAGTATGCACGGGACGTGCATGAGTGGAGTAGTGCGTTAGTGAGTGTTTGAAAGTGGACGAGCGCTTCGCTCTCGATTTTGACACTTACGCAGCCGTGCTTAGCACGGCCTTGCGGAACTAATAAGCCTCTCGCCAGCTTGTGGCGCTCGGGCCTAATAATAATAATAGTAGAAGTAGCTGTAACAGTAACAGTAACAGTAGTAGTAGTAGTAGTAGTAATAATAATAATAGTAGATTAGCTGTAACAGTAACAGTAGTAGTAGTAGTAGTAGTAATAATAATCGTAATAGTAGAAGTAGCTTTAACAGTAGTAGTAGTAATAACAGTAGTAGAAGTAGCTGTAACAGTAGTAATAGTAGTAGAAGTAATAATAATAGTAGAATTAGCTGTAACAGTAGTAGTAGTAGTAGTAGTAGTAGTAGTAGGAATAATAGTAGAAGTACCTGTAACAGTAGCAGTAGTAGTAATAATAGTAGAAGTAGCTGTAACAGTAGCAGTAGTAATAATAGTAGTAGAGTAGTTGTTAGAGTAGTACTGCATAGTTGCAGTACTCAGCTCTGAATGACTCCCACAGTACTCCATGAACACTGTGTGTGAATGGGTTTTACTGTAAGCGGATCCGGATGGCAGTGACTCCATATAAGGCTCTTCCTGTGGGACACGCGCGCGCAGTCAGACCGCGCTCCCGCTCATGCACGCTCCTGACAGCTGCTGAAAGATAAGACGTTACCCAGGAATCTACGAGAAAGGGAGGGGAGCAGGGGAGGAGATGAGGAGACAGGGAGGAGACAGGGAGGAGACAGGGAGGAGATGAGGAGACAGGGAGGAGATGAGGAGACAGGGAGGAGATGAGGAGACAGGGAGGAGATGAGGAGACAGGGAGGAGATGAGGAGACAGGGAGGAGACAGGGAGGAGACAGGAGGAGTGAAGGGAGGAACAGGGAGGAGATGAGGAGACAGGGAGGAGACAGGGAGGAGATTGAGGAGACAGGAGGAGACAGGGAGGAGAATGAGGAAGACCAGGGAGGAGATGAGGAGACAGGGAGGAGATGAGGAGACAGGGAGAGATGAGGAGACAGGGAGGAACAGGGAGGAATGAGGAGACAGGGAGGAACAGGAGGAGATGAGGAGACAGGGAGGGGAGACAGGGAGGAGATGAGGAGACAGGGAGGAGACAGGTGAGGACAGGGATGAGGATGAGGAGACAGGGAGGAGACAGGGAGGAGATGAGAGAAGACAGGGAGGAGATGAGGAGACAGGGAGGAGATGAGGAGACAGGATGAGGAGATGAGGAGACAGGGAGGAGACAGGGAAAGGGAGATGAGGAGAAGGGAGGAGACAGGGAGGAGATGAGGAGACAGGGGGGAGACAGGGAGGAGATGAGGAGACAGGGAGGAGATGAGGAGACAGGGAGGAGACAGGGAGGAGATGAGGAGACAGGAGGAGGACAGGGAGGAGACAGGGATGAGATGAGGAGACAGGAGGAGACAGGGAGGAGACAGGGAGGAGATGAGGAGAACAGGGAGGAGATGAGGACAGGGGAGGAGATGAGGACAGGAACAGGGAGGAGATGAGGAGACAGGGAGGGGACAGGGGAGGAACAGGGAGGAGATGAAGGAGACAGGGGGAGACAGGGAGGAGATAGGAGGAGACGGAGAGAGATGAGAGACAGGGAGAGAACAGGGAGGGAGATGAGGAGAAACAGGGAGGAGATGAGGAGACAGGACAGGGAGCGAGAGCATGAGAGGAGACAGGCGAGGAACGTGAGGAGACAGGGAGGAGTGAGACAGAAGAGCAGGAGAGTGAGGAGGTGAGGAGACAGGAGGAGACAGGGAGGAGATGAGGAGACAGGGAGGAGACATGGAGGAGACAGGGAGGAGACAGGGAGGAGATGAGAGACAGAGGAACAGGGAGGAGACAGGGAGGAAGACAGGGAGGGATGAGACAGGGAGGAGATGAGGAGAAACAGGGAGGAGGTGAGGAGACAGGGAGGAGAACAGGGAGGAGATGAGGAGACAGGAGGAGACAGGGAGGAGACAGGGAGGAAAGACAGGGAGGAGACAGGGAGAGATGAGGAGACAGGGAGGGATGAAGGAGACAGGAGGAGACAGGGAGGAGACAGGGAGGAAGAGGGAGGAGACAGGGAGGAGACAGGGAGGGAGATGAGGAGACAGGGGGAGATGAGGAGAAGGGAGGAGACAGGGAGGAGACAGGGAGGGATGAGAGGAACAGGGAGGAGACAGGGAGGAGGATGAGGAGACAGGGAGGTGGACGGAGGAGACAGGGAGGAGATGAGGAGACAGGGAGGAGACAGGGAGGAGATAAGGAAGACGGAGGAGACCAGGGAGGAATGAGGAGACAGGAGGAGATGAGGAGACAGGGAGAGATGAGGAGACAAGGAGAGATGAGGAGACAGGGAGAGACCAGGGAGGAGATGAGGAGACAGAGGAGACATGGGAGGAGACAGGGAGGAAGATGAGGTAGACGGGGGAGACAAGGGAGGAGATAGAGGAACAGGGAGGAGAGAGGAGACAGGGAGGAGAACAGGGAGGAAGATGAGGAGACAGGGAGGAGACAGTGAGGAGATGAGGAGACAGGGAGGACAGGGAGGAACAGGGAGAGATGAGGAGGACAGGGAGAGACAGGATGAAGATGAGACGAGGAGACAGGGAGGAATGAGGAGACAGAGGAGAGAGGATGAAGGGAAGGAGGAGAGGAGACAGGGAGAGGGAGTGAATGAGGAGACAGGGAGGAACAGGAGGAGAGAAGAGGCCAGGGTGAGGAGAACCAGGGAGGAGGAGTCAGGGATGAAACGGAGGAAGACGGGAGGAGATCTGAGGAGACAGGAGGAGATCAGAGGAGACAGTAAGGAGACAGGGCAGGAGATGAGCGACAGGGAGGAGACAGGAGGAGGGAGACAGGGAGGACAGGAGGAGACAGGCAGGGAGGAGATGAGGAGACAGGGAGGAGGACGGAGACGGAGGATGAGGAGACAGGGAGGAGATCAGGGAGGTGAGGAGTGAGGAGGAACAGGGGAGGAGATAGAAGGAGACAGGGAGAGACAGGTGAAGGAGATGAGGGAAGAAGGGAGACAGGAGGAGAGAAGGATGGAGAGGAGAGCAGGGAGGAGATAGCAGGGAGGAGATGAGGAGACAGGGAGAGAGACAGGGAGGAGACAGGGAGGAGAGAGACAGGGGAGGAGGAGCAGAGACAGGGAGATGGCAGGGAGAAGACAGGGAGAGTGAGAGGATGAGGAGACAGGGAGGAGCAGAGATGAGAGACAGGGAGGAGACAGGGAGGAGATGGAGGAGACAGGGAGGAGAACGGGAGGAGATGAAGGAGACAGGGAGGAGACAGGAGGAGACAGGAGGATGAAGGGGAGAGCAGGAAGGAGCAGAGGAGGGAGGATGATGGAGAGCAGGAGAGAGTGAGAGACAGGAGGAGACAGGAGAATGGAGACAGAGGGAGGAGAGTGAGGAGACAGGAGGAGACAGGGGATAAGGAGGAGAGGGAGACAGGGAGGAAGACAGAGGAGAGAGAGACAGGGAGGGAGAAGCATGAGACGAAGACAGGGAGGAGAACAGGGAGGAGACGTGAGGAGAACAGGGAGGAGAGCAGGGGAGGAGAGACAGGAGGAGCCGGGAGGAGAGGAGACAGGGAGAGAGACAGGGAGGAGACAGGAGCTGATGAGGAGACAGGGAAGGACGGAGGTGAGGACAGGGAGGAATGAGGAGACAGGAGGAGACGGGAGATAGGAGAAGGGAGAGATGAGGAGAGGAGGAGAGGAGACAGGGAGGAGATGAGGAGACAGGGAGGAGACAGGGAGGAGATGAGGAGACAGGGAGGAGACAGGGAGGAGACAGGGAGGAGACGCTAGCTGCAGATCGGCTTACAGGGAAGGGAAAGTATCAAATCATCTTTTACTCTTTTTTCTTTCCTTTTTTTCAACGTTTCAGTTTTTATATTCAACATAAAGTAACACAAAACTGTATCAAGACAAAGTGAGAACAAGCAAACATTTTTGCACAATCCTAAATGTGTAGTGTGGCGTCATTGTCCAGTTTTGCCACATTATTCATACTTTTGTGTGTATTTAAAATGTGGAGAATTCCATGTACTTCACATTTTAAAGGGGCACAATGTCATTTTTTACAGGTGGAGCGTTTCCCAATGGAGATGTTTTTGCTTGGCTTGAAATGACCTGCAGTATTGCATTAAACTGTCAATGGAGACAAGCAGGGGGCGCCACTAGGTCGTTACAGGCCGGATCGTTGGAGAGGCGAGCGCACTCACAGTAGGAAAACGGTTTTCAAGGTTTTAAAGCAATTTTTTAAAACATTCTTGTAATTAAAAGCGAATTATTCAATAGATATACTGCGGAACATTCCCGGTAAAATGGCAATAGCAAATCTCTGCCAGAAAAGTTACATAGGGCAGCTTTAATTCTGACAGTTTGCATGTTTTGTAACACTTCACGCGCTCTGAAGTAAGCCACAACGGCCGATCACGCACACTCACACACTGCGGTCATCAAAAGCAGGGGGAAGTGTGTTGCCTAAGGACACAACAGCAGAGTTCGCCCAAGCCTGGATCAAACCGACAATCTCACCGGCACACCAAAAGTCTGATCACTGTCTGATTCATGGCATTATCAAGTGTCAGTTCAATCTGTTCAGGTTTTGACAATAAAAATCATGCAAAAAAGACAAAAATGAAAGAGTTATCGTTAAACACTTTATAATGACTACACTTTTAACTCCGACTCCTAAATTAGCCTCAATAAAAGCATGAACAAAGACTTTATTAGTAATGAAAGAGTTCAAAAATGAATCAGGCTCAGTAACTACTTTCATAATAAACCAAGTCTTTGTCCATGTTTTAAGGCTAATAAAGCCGTAGTTTGTTCAGAACAGTCGCGCACGCAGCCAGGTACAAGTATAAACGTTCTATCCCATTCATTTTAATGAGGCAGCAAACTAAAACGTTGATTTTGACATTTGAAACGGTTGTTGTTGATGTTTGTTATAGCTCATGTCTAACTTCCAGCTTCTAAACTAATGTTTGCAGGATTTGTTTGCTTGAAATAAAAATAAAATGTGGCTCGATACAGTTTGGTGCATGACTCAACAGCGTAACGTTGGATTTAAGAAATGTTTACCTATGTGGTTATAAACATGTATGCTAATGTTGATAATCTGCACAAAAAATGAAACGGCATTGGAGCTAATGTATGGAACAGTACCAGCCTTTAGAGTGAAGATATTCTGTTTAAAACCCTGGAAAAGTCAGACATGTGACCAGTGACCATCTTGATTCTGAGCGCTAATGTAAACAAATTTAAACTCCAAAGAAAATCTGCATAAATTGATCAAATTAGGTTGAACAGGTTTTAAAAACTGGGACACAGTCTGGTTAGGATGGGGGGGAACAATAAACATTTTAAAAGCTAGGGTAGCTCAGTGTGTAATCTGAGAGTGTATTTTTGTGTTCCGGTTATTCTAAAGCCAAATTTTCTATAGTTTGCCTAAAGAAACAGCAGTATATACCCCCCTTTTCTGTAGGCGGGTCTCAAAGTCGTCAAAAACCACGACAATTGGAACTTGTCTTGTGTAAAACTGGGACAAATCAATGGTTTGGATGCGTCTGTTGGGACACTGGGCTCAAAACTGGGACTGCCCCTGGTAAATAGGGCCGTCTGGTCACCCCAGAGCATATATCAGTCCCTTTCCGTGTGATTTTGAGCGTTTAGTGCCCAACATCTTTCAGGGTACATTTGTGAAGCAATTTTGCGTTTAGAAAAAGGGTATGAATATTAAACACTTCCAGTAGAAACAATATGTCTCCGACCACAATTGAAATCTGCTCTCGATATGTGACGTACGGCATGAACTGATTATAAAGTGGTTAAAATTGATTGTACTTTGTCTTCCAAATGAAGCGGAATCCACTCATATTTCTGAGATATCTCTTGTGCATGTAAACACACACCAGAAACCAGATCTTATCATTGGGTTATCTGATTATTCTAGTTATTGGATTTTTTTTCCCTGCCCATATAAATGCACCGCTGGTCACTCTGGGACAACTAAAAGGATTTGTTATTTTATTCTCCAGAGAATCTTGTCTGGCCTTCGCAGAAACCAATTCCGCCTTCAACAAGACCGGGAAATGGAATACAGCGATACGAAGCAGGCGCAATGAAACTCCATAGGATGTAACGGAGTCCCACGGGGGCTATACAGTACCGTGCGTGTGCGTGTGCGTGCGTGTGTGTGTGTGTGTGTGTAGGGGGGTGGATCTGCAGGGAGGCAGGGAGGGAGGGGGTGCAGACAAGTCCGGACATGCTCGGCGAAACAAAGACCTGTCAAATCCCTTTTTCAACGCGACTGACAAGAGCTGAGTAAGGGCATCGCACGGGCCATTTCACGCACACGCAACATTTGACCAGCGGCGTGCGGTCACTTTTATGGATGGGAGACGTGGGCTGTGCATCAATATTAAGTGGATAGTAGAAAAGCGACAGAGTGGGCTTCAAACTCAGGTCAAATATCCAATCAGGAGAAATAAGCTGACTTCATCGACACAAATTAGCGTTCTATGTTGTTAAACGTCTTCCTGTGTTCCTAGCTAACATCTAGTCTTTGGAAACGTAAACGGAGCCGAGACTTGCCTCTAAAAGATCGTTTTTAAGTCCGTTTGTTGAAAATTGGCGCTGCTGTTGGCTCGTTTACATTTTCTATTCATTTATTGTGTCAATTCTCTCTGTATTTCAGTCGATAATATTCTCGATATTAGCAACTGGCACATGGTCAGATGAGTTGCCACTCTGCGAAACCATTTTGTGAATTTTTGCGCTTTTTTTTTTTGGGCTAATTTGGTGAGTAACGACAATTCCTATGTTGAAAGCGCGTCAGTTCTGCCGAGACCCGGTGAGCTAACCTAAACCCTAACGGTAAAACTCATTTTCTGTTCCTAAACCTAACTCTAATCCTAACTCTAATCCTGAACCTAAACTTAAACTCATTGTGAAAAACTATATTGTGAAAAATAATACTTTGCTACTAACACAAAGTGGCGTTTGTGTGGCAGAACTGGTTGTGAAAAAGAAAATAAGGCTAATCCTCTCATTGAAATCACACTGTTAGCTTGTAGCGTTAGCTTTTCATGCGAGAGATGTGGGTTTGGTCCGAGCGCCGCCTGATTGCTCCAGTGTGGCATCATAAAACAGAACAGAGGGATCATCTTACCAAACAGAAAGGAGAACCGGAACAGGTCCTGGACGAGGCCGGGACTAGTCTGGACATGATCCCGGAGACAGACCCAGGGGACGACAGGGACCACGACGAGGGACAGAGGATGGATGTCCCATAAACCAGGACTAAACCAAGTTCGGGGTGCATTTTCTAACCCTTTAAACATTCATTCAGAAAATGTTAAATATTGTCATATATTTATATTTGACAAATAATAAATTAGACAAGCTTTGTACTATAAATGCTATAAACGTGGTTTGGGTAAGCGAGGGTTGGCATTGCCCAGTGTCATCATTTTCAAACAGGAAGTAAAATTAAACTACAAATAATATTAAACAAAATCCTAAAGACAACTATGGGAATGTGCTTTTGCGAAAGGAGTAGCTCACTGGAGCACTTCCAGGAGTAGGAGGGATCCACCTGATGACATCACAAGGTGGAACAGAACATTTTGAGAGCTGTTGAAGGAGTGAATGTTCAAGAATGAAACTGCTGTCTCGCTCTCTCTCCTTCTTTCTTTCTCTTTCCCTCTCCTTTTTATTATGATTATTTTTTTTTTTACAGTATTGCGTAAAACACATACTTTGAAGAGGTACAACTACAGTAGGTGGCAGTAAATGCACCTTTTCAGTTGGCCGCCATTAAAAGTCACACAACAACAACAACAACAACAACAACAACAACAAACTGCTGTCTCTCTTTCGCTCTCCTTCTCTCTCAACACAACAACAACAACAACAACAAGAACAACAAACTGCTGTGTCTCTTTCTCTCTCTTTTTCTCTCTCAACACAACGACAACAACAACAACAACCTCAAGTATGAAACTAAACACAGCCGCAGCCATAATTTTGATGAGGAAACGACATTAGAGCATGACTCAAAGTTTTGAAAAAGTGATGTATATTGTCCCTTTAATCTTTGGTCTCCAGACAGGCTAATATGGTGAAGTCACAGTCACTTCCTGCTTGTTTGTGTGTGTGTGTGTGTTTGTGGTTAATGGTTGATTCACAAAGGCCTTGGATTAAAGCTATGACAGTGCTGACACACTGACCTCAATACCAAGACTCTCACTCACCTCTGCGTGATCCTGGTTTAGTCCTGGTTTAGTCCTGGTTTAGTCCACTTGTGGCCCCAGTTTAGTTCTAATTATGCCAAGGCGACTCGAGCTATTTCAATTCATAGTTTTGAGCTGCTCAAGACGACTAGATGAAAGAATGAGCGTAAATGTTGCCAGTCCAAACAAAATTATCAGTAAAAAGTTAATTAAATAAATTCCCAACCATCGCCTCCCTTTTTTCTGTTGGATTCTTTCATGTTGACAGTATTGACTAAATTCCGAACAAAAAAATTCCTTCCAAACGAGTGTATAATGTGATAAAGTGACATTTACACACACATTTTAGCACATTTTGTTGCAAAAACATGTAGTCATAATACAGCACTCTGCATGGTTACAAAATACATTTTAATTCAGGTTTTAACAATTCTGTTTTTAATTTTTAAATACCTTTTTTTGTGTGTGCAAAAAAAATAAACTTCAAATCATGTTCAGCGGGGGCTCGCACCTCCATAAACCTGACCGTTTCCATGGAAATCTTCTTCCTTTGGCTGTAATGTTGCGCGGTATGGAACAAAACGTGTCCATCTCCCTGGAGAATGGTCTGAAGTGTGGTTTTAAACGTTCCTTTTTCCATGGACTCAAACTGTTGACGTTCCACCTCCAGAAAAGGTTTGGCTTTTCGTGGAAAAAGAGTCAAACTTTCATATTTACTCTTGACCCCCCGTATCATCCCGTTCCGTTTCTGTTCTGCCATTAATCACAATTCAAACGTTATAACGAGCATGACACTAAATGTGATTATTTTACATTCTTTTACCGCAACTAATCCACGATTAGCAGATCATTTGCGTATTTCTCTCATCACTTTACAGACTGTGTGACTCGTGTCTCTGTCATCGCCTTGAGTGAGTGTTTTCTCGTGTGTGTTTTGTTGGGTCCGTTTCAAAGTCTTTTCAGCGGAGCGATCTGATCCGGGAACGGTTCCATGATTAAGATTACACAACGTCATGACCACAGTGCTGAGTCATGCGCCGCACACAATGAGACGGGAGCGGAGAGGGCAACGGAAAAGCCTTTCAAAAGTCAAAAGTGGGTTAAAGGGTTCGAACAAGGAAAGAACCAGGACCAAGACTAACAGAGGAGTTATTGACCTTTAGACACACTTATGAGTAACTTTGCTTTGGCATTTTTTAACTTAAAATAATGTATACATTGAAAACGGCACGTGACTTTCTCTCAGTCAGGATTAGTATGAAATCTACAGGCAGCAGAGGGAATTGCCATGGAGAGAAACAAAAAAAACAAAAGCTAGCTTACGCCGGAATGCTAATGTAAGCACGCAGTTGTAATGATAGTGATTGTGGCAGAAGTTTGAGGATGATTTATGGACTTAAAAGAGACCTCAGAATCTCTACCTTTGGTGTCAGAAGTTTGGCACATTTTAGTGTTCATCTGAGGCTCAGAGCAGGAGGACCTCGTAAACAGAATGAATGAAACAAGAAGCTCAATGCAACTCCAGGTATGTTTTTGTTATAACATGGTACATTTTACATGTCGAGTCCTTTAAAGGTGCACTGAACTTTAACTTGACCCAAACTTTATGACATCAACATATTTATTTTATTCATCTCTGAAAAACCTCTGAAAAATGCATCTCTTTTTTATCTTGTTATATTTTTGTACCTACATCAGTACACTCTAATCCATGAAGTTCATTTGTGTTTTTAAAGTCCACTTCTGCACATCTTAGTGATATTGCCTCTGTTTCTTACTCAGCCGAGCCAGTTTAAAGCAAGCTGACAGTGTTTCAGCTTGTTACAAACAGCTTTCCTTTTCAATGCGTCATAAATGCCGGCCTATAGTGCCCTCTGCTGGTGTTATGTATGCAACTTTTATAACAACTAATTCTGAGTTTGATTTATTAACATTTTAACTCGGAACCTCAAAATGATGTGAGCTCTATTCCAATTTTCGGTCAGCTCTACGAAAGAAATATCCAAAATGATCTATATCTATATATATCTATACATCTATCTATTTAAAAAAAATATATATATATATATTTTATGAAGCAGGAAATGTAATTCTTCAGATTTTTATGTCTTAAATATGTGCAATTTTATGAATGTAAACCCATGAAGAAACATTTTAAAATATTGTTTTCTTACATTTATGTGAGTAAACAACTGAAAAGGTTTCAAAAATTTAAGATGTTTAAGATTTTTTTTTATAAAAACAAGAAGAAGAGGAAGAGGCTGAGGTGGTGCTGGCTCTGCTGCTGCGGCTGGAACACACAAAAGAAGATTGCGACATGCATTTATCCAACGCTGAATGAACTGGAACTGAACCTAGATATCCCCTCCTTGTTTACATAATACATACTTTATTCAAAAAAACACTATTGAAAACCCTCCTGTGCTAGCATGTGCGCGGCTAACGGGCATGTTTTATTACGCGTCATAAATGTCCACGCCCGCTCTCACAAGTATGATATGAATGTGTACAGTTACAGTTAGAATATGGGAGGTAGGCAATCATTCATCTGCTGAGACTGTTAAATCTGTTTGACATAACCGACAGGAAACAGGAACGGACATATATGGAGTGTAAATAAAGAAGCGGCATCAAAAGTCAATAGATCATTCATAAAAACATGCGATTAAACAAGAATTGAAACGGCTGTAAACAGAGACTGAGAAAGGGCTAAACCGGAACTGAATCAGGAATCCACTTTAGAGCTACAGAAAAACAACACTATAACGGATCAAAAGTAATTGGAATATTAGACTGAAATGTAATCCATTAATTGCAACTAATAGCCTATTAATATAGTAATAATCGTTCCCTGGACTATACACTGACTCCAAACTCGCGAGAAGAGGTTTTATGACCCAGACAAAGTTGTACATGTAAAAAGAAATGTGTAAATGTATTGTTATTTTTTGACTGCGCTCCATCAGGACGGTCTCAAGCGGAAGACCTGGTTCAGACCCGTTTGGTACTGGTCTAGTCCAATTCTGTGTCACTGGATTGTCAATAGCCCAGGCTAATGTTGGTAAAGCCTTTTGTATTTTTCTAATTTAACAGTTATATATATTCTCAATGTTGAACCACTAGGGATATTTTGTGTGGCCCCCAACTGTGTCCAAAGTGGGGTCTGGTTGTGCACATGTCTGGCGTGTAGTTGTGCAAATGTACTGAAACGGCCCGGATATGTCTTATTAGCCGCGCCATAGGTCCCGGCCTGACTCGGCCCGGGTCAGGCCGGCTGCGGGGTTTTCGATGATAAACGTGTCACAAACGGAGCCGTCTTCAAAGCGCCGTGTGCGTTGGACCTTGGCGTATCAGAGGAACGGTTACAAATTAACCCAGCGGACGGACCTCAAAGAGCGCAGTCCTCAGAACGGCCGAAGAACGTTTGAACACTGTTGAAAAGACTCGCTGCCGGGATGCAACGTTTTCGTGTAGAGCGATACACTACATGGAATTAGAGCCGAGATGTCTGTAATGTTTTGTTGGGACTAAAGCCAGGTTAAACTGACATTCAACCGGGTTTGAACCGGGTCTAAGTCAGAGGACTAAAGCCGAAATAAAAACCAAGTATTTTAACCAGGACCACATTGTGAAACTAAGATAAGAATATGTAGATAAAGACTAAAATGAATAAGCTTAACCTGGGACTAAATTGTGACTGAAACAAGCAGGACTAAACCAGAACTAGGGGGACTAAACTAGGACTAGACCACAGAATAAAGACGGAACTAAACCAGGACTAATCCACGGAATAGAGAAGGGACTAAATCTGTATGAACTAGGACTAAACCGCAGAAAAGAGAAGGGACTAAACATGATTAAATTGTGATTTACACTAATCTAAAGCCTGACCAAACTAGACCAGGACCAAACAAGGATTAAACCATAAAGTCATGATTAAAGAATGACTGAAATGAATAGGCTATAAACTAGACTCGAACATGGGACAAACCAGGTTCACGTCAGGACTAAACGGAATGAAACCAGGACAAACCCAAAGAAAAGACTAGGAACCAAACAAGGACCTAAAACATGGTAGGTCTAAACCACGCAGATGTAATAAACTAGGATTTAAACTACATTTTCAGTCTCCGGGACCATTTACCGACCTCCTGTGTCATAACTTTGTGGAAAACCAATAAAACATTCACGGTGCAACATTTTGAATTATGTTGACGTCCCTAGAAAACCTCTCTTTGTTTCACAACGTGAAATCTGGCGCCCTCTTCGTAGCCACAAGCTGCAGAACTTGTGCAAACCTGGCAAACGCACATTCATCACTGACATTTACGGCTTCAAACTTGGGCAATTTAAACATTTTACCATCCAATCAGCGGAACAATAACTTATTTAGCTGCCACTGAAAGCATCCAGGATATTTCGTCCAAAAGCTGTTAAATGTTGACGATGTTTTGTTGCCCTAAAGTGATTAGAACTTTGCGCATATGGGAACAATTTTGGATTACTTTTGAGATAGTTGTGCCATGGGAGAAATGTTGTCATGTTTAGAAAGATCAAGTCATTACGTTTTGTCCACAGCTGTTTACCTGCTTTGGCCTCATTATAGGTACATTCTACCCTATTTGTTCTCTGTTGACCTCCTCCTCACAGCGTTTACCTGCTGGCCTCATTATAGGTATATTCTACCCTATTGTTCTCTGTTGACCTCTCCTCACAGCTGTTTACCTGCTCGCTCATTATAGGTACATTCTACCTTATTGTTCTCTGTTGACCCCCTCCTCACGCTGTTTACCTGCTAGCCTCATTATAGGTACATTCTACCCTATTGTTCTCTGTTACCTCTCCTCACAGCTGTTTACCTGCTCGCTCAATATAGGTACGTTCTACTCTATTGTTCTCTGTTGACCTCTCCTCACAGCTGATTTACCTGCTCGCTTCATTATAGGTACGTTCTACTCTATTGTTCTCTGTTGACCCCCTCCTCACAGCTGTTTACCTGCTAGCTTCATTATAGGTACGTTCTACTCTATTGTTCTCTGTTGACCCCTCTCACGTGTTTACCTGCTAGCTCATATAGGTACGTTCTACTCTATTGTTCTCTGTTGACCCCCTCCTCACTGCTGTTTACCTGCTAGCTTCATTATAGGTACGTTCTACTCTATTGTTCTCTGTTGACCTCTCCTACAGCTGGTTTACCTGCTAGCCTCATTATAGGTACGTTCTACTCTATTGTTCTCTGTTGACCTCTCTCCTCACAGCTGTGTTACCTGCTAGCCTCATTAGTTGCGTTCTACTCTATTGTTCTCTGTTCGTCCCCTCCTCACAGCTGTTTATCTGCTGGCCTCATTATAGGCACGTTCTACACTATTGTTCTGTGTTGACCTCTGCCTTACAGCTGTTTCCCTGCTAGCCTCATTATAGGCACGTTTTACTCTATTTTTCTCTTTTTATCTCTTCCTCACAAGCTGGTTTATCTGCTAGCCTCATTCTTGGGACGTTCTCCTCTATTGTTCTCTGCTGACCTCTTCCTTGCAGCTGTTTCCCTGCTATCCTCATTCTATGTACGTTCTACTCTATTGTTCTCTGTTGATCTTGACCTCACAGCTGTTTACCTGCTAGCCTCATTATAGGTACTTTCTACTCTATTGTTCTCTTTTGACATCTCTCTCACAGTAATTTGGTTTTCAATGGAAATATTCTATAAACTGGTGATTTTTACTTTCTTAAAACATGAAAAACGATTTGTCCATTTTAAACTGTTTGCAGCGATCCGATCTCACTTACCTAATGCATTCAGAGCATCGAAATCGTGCTTTTCACAAACTTCAGAGCCCGAGCAGAGTTTACTGTCACCGTGAAGCTAACAAACATTAGCATGCTAAGAGTGCGTAACAGATAAAAACGCGCTATAATTAGATGAAATAAATGCAAGCTAGTTTAGTTCAATGCCATACTGCGGAACAGGAACAAGGACAGGACAACAATGCATCCGTTAGTTTGACTGTTTATAGGAATTAAACCCAGATTAAACGTAGTAAACCCGGACTAATCTAAAACTGGATTAGAGCAAAAGCCACAATTACAGCTGGACAAACAATGACAATAAATGAGCAGGTTATAAAGGTCGAACCAGGTCTAAAGCAGGACTAAACCAGGACTAAACCAGGACTAAACCAGGTACAGTTTTTATTGAGAGCTCGTCACCTCCTGACCTGCTTCTGCGTCCGCGGCCCATCGTTTGAAAAACACTGCGTTGGGCCACCCAAAGGTCCACAGACTTTTCCTCACACATGCAACCGGCCCATTCAACCTTGTGTGTTTTTCATGTGGCCGAACCAGTTCCTCCCAACTCCGTCATCTTCAGTTGTGTAAACCATTTTAGAACACGTCACTGTGTGTGTGTGTGTGTGTGTGCTCGTGTGTGTGTGTGCGTGTGCGTGTGTGTGTGTGTCGTTTTGTGTGTGTGTGTTGTGTGCGTGCATGGTTGTGTGTGCGTGTGTGTGAAGGTGCGCAGTGAAAGTTCTGTGTTCTTTAGGAGGTTTAGTCCTGACTCTGGCACCGCAGGAGGCCGGTCATGTTCAGTCCTGACTCTGGCACCGAGCAGGAGGCCGGTCCATGTTCATCCTGACTCTGGCACGGCAGGAGGCCGGTCCATGTTCAGTCCTGACTCTGGCACCGCAGGAGGCCGTCCATGTTCAGTCCTGGACTCTGCACCGCAGGAGGCCGGTCCATGTTCAGTCCTGACTCTGGCACCGGCAGGAGGCCGTCCATGTTCATCCTGACTCTGGCACCAGCAGGAGGCCGATCCATGTTCAGTCCTGACTCTTGCACCAGCAGGAGGCCGATCCATGTTCAGTCCTGACTCTGGCACCAGCAGGAGGCCGGTCCATGTTCAGTCCTGACTCTGGCACCAGCAGGAGGCCGGTCCATGTTCAGTCCTGACTCTGGCACCAGCAGGAGGCCGGTCCATGTTCAGTCCTGACTCTGGCACCAGCAGGAGCCGGTCCATGTTCAGTCCTGACTCTGGCACCGCAGGAGGCCGGTCCATGTTCAGTCCTGACTCTGGCACCGGCAGGAGCCGGTCCATGTTCAGTCCTGACTCTGGCACCGGCAGGAGCCGGTCCATGTTCAGTCCTGGACTCTGGCACCAGCAGGAGCCGTTCCATGTTCAGTCCTGACTCTGGCCACCAGCAGGAGGCCGATCCATGTTCAGTCCTGACTCTAGCACCAGCAGGAGGCCGGTCCATGTTCAGTCCTGACTCTGGCACCAGCAGGAGGCCGGTCCATGTTCAGTCCTGACTATGCACCGGCAGGAGGCCGGTTCCATGTTCAGTCCTGACTCTGGCACCAGCAGGAGGCCGTTCCATGTTCAGTCCTGACTCTGGCACCAGCAGGAGGCCGGTCCATGTTCAGTCCTGGACTTCTCGGCACCGGCAGGAGGCCGGTCCATGTTCAGTCCTGATCTCCTGGCACCGGCAGGAGGCCGTCCATGTTCAGTCTGACTCTGGCCACCGCAGAGAGGCCGGTCCTTGTTCAGTCCTGACTCTGGCCCAGCAGGAGGCCGTCCATGTTCAGTCCTGACTCTGGCACCAGCAGGGAGGCCGTGTCCATGTTCAGTCCTGACTCTGGCACCAGCAGGAGGCCTCCATGTTCAGTCCTGACTCTTGCACCAGCAGGAGCTCGGTCCATGTTCAGTCCTGACTCTGGCACCATGCAGGAGGCCGGTCCATGTTCAGTCCGACTCTGGCACCAGCGGGAGGCCGCGTCCATGTTCAGTCCTGACTCTTGCACCAGCAGAGAGGCCGCGTCCATGTTCAGTCCTGACTCTGGCACCAGCGGAGGGCCGGTCCATGTCTTCAGTCAATACATACTAGGCACCAGCAGAGAGGCCGGCCATGTTCAGTCCTGACTCTGCACCAGCAGGAGGCCGTTCCATGTTCAGTCCTGACTCTGGCACCAGCAGGAGGCCGGTCCATGTTCAGTCCTGACTCTGGCACCAGCAGGAGGCCGGTCCATGTTCAGTCCTGACTCTGGCACCAGCAGGAGGCCGATCCATGTTCAGTCCTGACTCTAGCACCAGCAGGAGGCCGGTCCATGTTCAGTCCTGACTCTGGCACCAGCAGGAGGCCGGTCCATGTTCAGTCCTGACTCTGGTCTGGGGGATCAGAGCCAGTCGAAACATGGCTATACAGTCTGGCAGATGGACCTCCTTATTTGGAATGTTCCACAGTGTGACATTAAACCTATTTACATACTTCATTATTGGACATTTCATTACTCAGAAATGAGTGGGGGGGCTCGCCTCTCCACAGACCTGACCTGTAACTTGGCCCGGTTGCATCACCTCCTTGTTTACATGCAGGAAAGATAAGATTAATGCCATACTGTGGAACATTCTGGACAAAGCAATAACATACAAGCAGGTAGTTGACCACACACCAGAGCAGCTACTGTACATAATGCACCTTTAATACCTAAATATAAACATAAAGTGCATTACAGAGCGCAGTTAGCACAATCAGCTCACAAAAAGAGAGTCTCAGGTTCAATTCCCGGATGGAACAAGGGTCTTTCTGGGTCTTTTTCCTGTACTCCAGGCTAATCCTCCAGCTACATGTTCTACCATGTCAGATCCTCCACGGCAGAACAAACATATTACTCACCGAGAAAGCCACGCTAGACTTTACTTTTTTTTTTCAAGTACTGTCATTTTCAACGTTTATTTCCCCCTCACAAATGGTTTCCACGCTCTAGCCCCCCAAACCGCACGTCCCTGCAGGGCTATCATCATTAGCATGTCATGACCTAAACGCTACACGTGCAAAGCCGTAAAAAATGCATTTGACACATTCACGGCTGCTTCCTAAAACCTGCTGTTGTCATATATTAGGGGCAGTTTGCGGTACTCATGCCGGGGGTCAGAGGTCAAAGGGGCTTTAAGGGTAGCGGTCAGAGATGTAAGTCAAGAGATGACATGGGAACCCGTCACACAGCGTTAAAACAGAGATATTTGCCGACCACATGTTCACGGGATTCTAAACAGGCCTATTCAGTCCGTATCCTTTCATTGATTGAACTCTCAGTGGAGCTCCTGCACCACGGACGCCATAACGGCGAGGAAGAATGATCAGCAACGAGCCTGAAATTCTGCTTTTTGGGGTTTATCTGTGTCATTCAATGAACCGGGAGTGCTTTTGAAGAAGAGTTTAGATAGAGCCCTGAATCTGCCAAATATGGACACTTTCCACTCTCTAATATCAGTCTAATATCATCAACAAGTGTCTCTGAGGATGTTTGTGAGAGATGCACTTTATTATAAAACCCTCTAGATTGAAGATTAAAATGATGTTGGTGAAATGTGAAGCTGTTGTACATGACACTGTAAGAAACACCAGAGAGTCATTGGTTTAACTTTAGTTATTGAACCGTCAAACATGTGTGATTGTTTCTCTTTAAACTACTCTTGTTTAATTAATAGATTCATAATGATTAGAATCACCAATACACAATCTTAATAGACTTTGAATCGTTACGAGACGATGGTTAAAGCATTCCCCAAATGAGTCGGTGTAATCCCTCACTCGTCCAGCAGTGTTCCATCGTAGTGCGTTTTGTGGCTCTGGAGCAGGTGTTTGACGTGTCCCTCGTGATAAGGGGGCGTGCACAGGGGCGTGCACAGGGGCGTGCACAGGAGCTGTGGTTGCATTGCTGGCAGTAAGTCAGACACACAGGATCTCATCTCTGCTGTTTGCAGATGGTGTTACCATGGTGTTACATCACAGTGCACGTCACAGGTCCTCAAACCTGGACCTGCAGCATGCACTGGGACGGTTTGCAGCAGCTGGAATAGAAAACAGTCCTCTGCAGGGACACGCTGGGGGGACTATAGCCTTGTTTCCACTAGCCCAGTTTACTTTGGGGAGTCTCGGGCCGCTTCTGTTAATGGCGGATTGCGTGCGTTTCCATGGCAAGGGCCCAGCTCGCAGGGGTCTGTTGCGAGACACAAACACAACCACTGTTTTCTTATATCTAAAATCGAAATCGTACCAATCTCGGTGATTCACAAAAAGACATTTAGATATCGCAAGTTTGTAGTAATTTGAGGCGTGGCTAAAGCTTGAGTAAACAAGAAACTGCATTATTTCACTTCCATGTGCCTCTATCTCAGGGGGTCCAAACTTTTTTCACCGAGGGCCGCATTTTGAAATTTATACAGAGCAGAGGGCCACAGACAAGCAGAGAATAAAGTGAATCCTTTTCCTCCGTTTGACATTGTTTCGATGAGCCTCCACACCTTTAATAACACTAATAATAACCTAATATTAATGTTCCAACATTAATATTAGGTTATTATTAGGTTATGTACAACTACTTTTTGTTGTTTGGACAAATTTAGCAGGAAGCCGGAGGGCCAATAAAAATTGGTCTGAGGGCCGCATTTGGCCCCCGGGCCGTAGGCTGGACATACTGTTTTCATGTCTCTTTTTGTAATACATTGAACAATGTTTGACACATTACGCATTGGGAATATTTTTGGGGTGGGGGTCTTGACGCAAGTGCCGTGTACCAGTAACTGGAAACGGCTGATGCTAACGTACGCTAGCTTTGTTTTGCGTGTCCGCTCAACAAATAAAGTTATCATCGGTTTGTCACCAAGTCAGTGTTTGGTGCAGAATGACTCTCTTGTATTTACATCCGCTTTTGCCATGTCGTCCTCACCTGGGTGGGCATTCTCTTCTGTGCTCGCTTTTTAAACAGTTATGATATATTCCATTTGTTGTTTGACTCAAAAGTACTACTACCTGCCCAGTGTAAAGTGCAGTAGTAGTAATCTGGAGTTGGTCCACTGGGCCACGTTACGCTTGTGAAACAGTCACGTTGTTAAAGTGTCGCCTGTAAATACACAACCCTCATGCGTCAACACACACATGCATCTTTACTGCAAATACTTCAAAGAGTACATCAGAAATACTGTGGGCTGTGTACTTGACCCTGGTTGTGAGTTTCCATGAGGAGACGAAGAGCGAAGAGTGGATTGTCATACTGGACACTGCATTGGCGTTCGCAGTGTCTATGAATTGGCTTCAATGTTCTACTTTTGTCGTGGGTCATTTCTCAGTACCTGCAAAAGGTTCATGAATGACCCATTTCATCTGGTTTGCAAGATCCTCTCCTCTGAGCCTCAAACCACACTCCGTTTTCACTTATTATGGATTGTGATGTCAAATGTCGAGCTCCGGAGGTCCGCTGTGCTGTTTTGAAGTACAGCATTTCAGCCTCATTACAAGTGCCTAGCTTTTGTTTATTTCCCCATGGTAATTCTCTGTGCTTTAAATTCTCCTCGCTCTCCTCCTCGCTCTCCTCCTCGCTCTTCTCCTCGCTCTCCTCCTCGCTCTTCTCCTCGCTCTTCTCCTCGCTCTTCTCCTCCTCACTCTTCTCCTCTCGTCTTCTCCTTCGCTTCTCCTCCATCGCTTTCTCCTCCTCGCTCTTCTCTCTCGCCTTCTTCTCGCTCTTCTCCCTCGCTATCTCCCGCCTCTCCAGGGTTCTTCTCCTCGTCTTCTTCCTCGTCTCCTCCTCGCTCTCTCCTCGCTTCTCTCTCTCGCCTTTCTCTCGCCTTCTCCTAGTCTCTCCTCTCGCTCTCCTCTTCGCTCTCTCTCCTCCTCGCTCTCGTCCCGCCTTTCCCGCTCTTTCTCCCGCCTTCTCTCAGATTCTCCGCTCTTCCCTGCTCTTTTCTCCTCGTCTTTTCTCTCCGCTCTCTCTACTAGCTTTTCCTCGCACCTTCTCTCTCGTCCCTCCTTGTCTCTCTCGCTCTCCCCTCCTCGCTCTCTCTTCGTCTTTCTCGGCTCTTATCCTACTCCTCTCGCTCTTCTCCTCGTCTCTCCTCCTCGTCTTCCTGCTCTTCTCTCTGCTCTTCTCTCGCTCTTCTCTCTCCCGTCTTCCTACGCTCTTCTCCCGCTCTTACTCCTCTCGCTCTTCCTCCGCTTCTCCTCGCTCTGCTCTGCTCTCCCCGCTCTTCTCTCCTCGCTTCTCTCGTCTCCTCTCTCGCTCTCCTCCTCTCCTCCTCTTTTCCTCCTCGCTTTTCTCCTGTCTTCTCCTCGTCGGCTCTCCCCCGCTCTTCTTCGCTCTTCTCCCGCTCTCCTCTCGTCTTCTCCTCGCTCTTCTCCCCGGCTCTTCTCCCGTCTTCTCCCCCTTCTTCTCCTCCGTCTCTCCTCTCTCCGTCTCTCCCTTCTCTTCTCCTGCTCTTCTCTCCTGTCTTTCCCCCTCTGTCTTCTCACCCGCTCTTGCTACCGTTTCTCTCAGGCTCTTCCTCGCTCTTCCTCCTGTTTCTCCCCGCTCTCCCTGCTCTTTCCTCGTTTCTCTCGCTCTTTCCTCTAGCTCTTCTCCTCTCGCTCCTTTTTTCTTTTTTCCTCGCTCTTCTCCTCCGTCTTACCTCGCTCTTCTCTCCGTCCGGTCTTCACCTCTCGCATTTACCCTCCTCGCTCTTTCTCCTCGCTTGTCTTCTCCTCGTTTCTCTCCTCCTGCTCTTGCTCTCTCCTCGCTCTTCTCCTCTCGTTCTCTCCTCCTGCTCTCCTCCTCCTCGCTCTTCTCTCCTCGCTGCTTCTTTCTCATCGCCTTCTCCTCTATTCTCCTGTCTTCTCCTCGTCTTCTCCTCGCTTCTCTTCTCCTCTTCTCCTGCCTTTCCCTGCTCTTCTCCTCTGTCTTCTCTCCCGCTCTTCTCCTGCTCTTCTCCACCGCTCTTCTCCTCATCGTCTTCTCCCCTTCTCGCTCTTCCTCCTCTTATCCGCTCTCCTCGCACTCTCGCTCTCGCTCCTCGCTCTCTCTCCTCCCTCTCCTGCTCTCCCTCGCTCTTCTCTCCGTTTCTCCGTCTTCCTCGTCTTCTCCTCGCTTCTCCTCTCCTCTTTCTCCTCGCTCTTCTCCCGTCCTGGCTCCCCTATCGTTCTCTCTCTCCTCGCTCTCTCTCCTCGCTCTACCTCTCTCCTCTGTCTCTCCTGCGTCTTCCCTCGTCTTCTCCCCTCGCTCTTTCTCCTCCGTCTTCTCCTCCTTGCTCTTCCTCCTCGCTCTCCCTCGCTCTTGTTCTTCCTCCTCGCTCTTTTCTCGCCTTCTCCTCGTCTCTCCCTCGCTCTTCTCCTCCCGTCTCTCACCGCACTTCTCCCCGGCCTCTCCTCGTCTTCTCCCGTCTTCTATCTCGTCTCTCTCGCTTCTCCTTCTCCTCGTTTCTCCTCATCGCTCTCTCCTCGCACTGTCTCCTCGCTCTCTCTCCATCGCACTTCTCCTCCTCGCTCTTACTCCTCCTCGCTCTTCTCTCCTCGATCTTTCCTCCTCGATTCTCTCGCACTTCTCCTCTCGCTTTCTCCTCCTCGCTCTTCTCTCCTCGCTCTTATCTCCTCCTCGCACTTCTCACGCTTTCTCCTCGCTCTTCTCTCGCTTTCTCCTCTCTTCGCTCTATCCTCTGCTCTTTCTCTCCTGACTTTTCGCTCGCTCTTTTCTCCTCGCTCGCTCTCCCTTCTCGTCTTCTCCTTCTCGCTCTCTCCTCCTCCTCGTTTCTCTCCTCGTTCTTCCTCCAGGGTTTCTCCTGCTCTCCTCCTGTTCCCCTCAGCCTTTTTCCTCGTCCCTTCTCCCCTTTCGTCCCTCCTTCCTCGCTCTCCTCCTCGGGTCTCGCTCCTCGACTTTCCGCTCTTCTCTCTGCCTTCTGCATCCTCGCACTTCTCCCCGTCTTCTCCTCGCCTCTCTCGTCTTCTTCTCCTCGCTCTCCTCCTCGTCTTCTCCTCGCTTCTCCTCGCTCTCCTCCTCGCTCTCTCTCGCTCTCCTCCTCTCTCGTCTCCTCCTCGCTTCTCTCTCTCGCTCTTCTCACTCGCTCTTCTCCTCGTCTCCTCCTCCTCGCTCTTCTCTCGCTCTCCTCTCCGCTCTTCTTCCTCGCTTTCTCCTCCTCACTCTTTCTCTCCTCCTCACCCGCTCTCTCTCTCTCTCGCTCTCTCGCTCTCCGCTCTTCTTTCTCCGTGCTCTTTCTCGCTCTCTTCCTCCTGCTCCTCTCTCGTCTTCTCCTCACTCGCTCTGCTCCTCGCTCGTCCTCCTCGCTCTCTTCTCGCCTCTCCTCCTCTCCTTCTCCTCTTGCTCCTCGCTCTCTCGCTCCTCTTCTCCTCCTCGCTCTCCTCTGCTCTTCTCCCCTCTCTCCTCCTCTCGTCTTCTCCTCCTCGCTTTCCTCCTCGCTCTGCTCTTTCCTCTTTCTCTCCTCGTCTTCTCCTCCTCTCGCTCTTCTTCCTCTCGCTCTGCTCTTCTCCCTCGCTTCCTCCTGCTCTTCTCCTCGCGTCTTCTCTGTCTTCTCCTCGTCTCTCTCCTCCTCGCTCTTCTCTCCCTCCTCCGTCTCTCCTCCTCGTCTCCTCCTCGTCTCTCCTCCTCGCTCTCCTCCTGCTCTTCCCTCGCTTCTGCTTCTCTCCCTCCTCCCTCTCGTCCTCTTCGCCTCCCCTCTTATCTCTCTCGCTCTTCTCTGCTCTTCTCGCTCTCCTCCTCGCTCTTCTCGCTCCTCTCCTCGCTCTCTCCTCGCTCTCCTCCTCGCTCTTCTCCTCGCTCGCTCTCTCTCCTCGCTCTTCTCTCGCTCTTACTCCTCCTCCTCGCTCTTCTCTCGCTTCCTCGTCTCTCCTGCTCTCGCTCTCCTCCTCTCCGCTCTTCTCCTCGTCTTTCCTCTCGCTCTTCTCCTCTCGTCTTCTCTCTCGCTTTCCTCTCTGCTCTTCTCCTCGCTCTTCTCCTCGCTCTCTCCTTCCTCCTCTCTCCTCTTCTCCTGCTCTCCTCTCCTCGCTCTCTCCTCGCTCTTCTCCTCCTCGCTCTTCTTCCTCGCTCTCCTCCTCTCGCTCTTGCTCCTCCTCCGCTCTCTCTCCTCCTCGCTCTTCTCCTCCTCTGCTCTTTCTCGCTCTCCGCTCTCTTCCTATCTCGTCTCTCCTCGCTCTTCTCCCTCGCCTCTCATCTCCTCGCTTCTCTTCTCCTCCTCGCTCTTCTCTCTCGCTCTTCTCTCCTCGCTCGTTCTCCTCTGCATTCCTGGCAATTCTTGGCTCGGGTCCACAACTCGGTCGGTCCATGTGCGGGAAACTCTCCGCTCGGCGCTTTGGAGTGGAGCAGGCTTTGTTGACATCTTTGTTGACATGTGACTGTGAGCACATGTGAGGGCCCAGGGACCGAAGGACTGCCAATACTTATACTGCAACAAAAAGTACTGCACAAGTGATTCTGAGCATATGCAAGATTCTCATTGAAATAACTTTTTTAAAACATGAAAAGTATTGATTATGAATGACAAAGTACACTACATTTTCTACTTTGCTGGCTACCGTTAACTATTCTTATATTCGTACTTCTACATTGATTTACTAGAGTAGTTTATGCAAGATACAAACCAGAATAAACCAAGGACTAATCCAGACTAAGGGTGTGTGTGGTCTTAGTTCTGATGTTCAGGAAAGCTAAAGGTTTGTCCTGTATTGACTAGTACTTTGTTTGGACTACCCTAAGCTAACCAGGGTTAGGTTGGTTCGGGGGTCTTTGCAAATAACGACTACAGTGTAACACTTTGAGAAGCTAGTTAAAGTTAGCGGCTCGGTCAATCCGGTGGCTGTGTGGCCCTGAAGAGCACCAGGGGACACAGGGGCCGTCTGGGGAAATGAGACCCTCACACTCGTCTGGGTCCAGAACGAGTCATGACTTTGGCTTCTATATTGCGATATGAGCTCTGTCCCTCTGTCCCTCTCTGTCCCTCCTCTGTCCCTCCTTGCCCTCCTCTGCTCTCCTGCCTCTCTGTCCCTCCTCTGCCCTCCTCTGCTCTCCTCTGCCTCCTCTGTGCCTCCTCTGTCCCTCCCCTCTCTGTCCCTCCTCTGTCCCTCCTCTGTCCTCCTCTGCCCTCCTTTGCCTCTCCTCTGCCTCTCTCTGGTCCCTCTCTCTTGCCTCCTCTGCCTCTCCTCTGTCCTCCTCTGTCCTCCTCTGCCTCCTCTGCCCTCCTCTGCCTCTCTGCTCTCTCCTCCTGCCTCCCTGTCCTCCTCTGTCCTTCCTCTGCCCTCTCCTCTGCCTCCTCTGCCTCCTCTGTGCCTCTCTGTCTCCTGTCCTCCTCTGTCCTCTCTGTCCTCCTGTCCTCCTGTCCTCTCTGTGCCTCCTCTGTCCTCTGTCTCTCCTCCTGTGCCTCCTCTTCTCCTCTGTCCCTCCTCGTCCTCTCCTATCGCCCCCTCTGTCTCTCTGTCTCCTCTTGTCCTCCTCTGTCTCTCCCTGTCTCCTCTGTCTCTCCGCTGTCCTCCTCTGTCCCTCTTCCTTTTCTCTTCCCTCTGTCCCTCCTCTGTTCTGTCTTCCCTGTCCTCCTCCCTTCTGTCCTCTCCCTGTCCTCCTCTGTCTCTCCCCTGTCTCTCGTCCTCCCTCGTCTCTCCCCGCCTCTTGCCCTCCTGTCCCTCCTCTGTCCTCCTCTGTCCTTCCTCTGCCTCTCTGTTCCCCTCGTCTCTCCGTCCTCTCCGTCCCTCTCTGTCCTCCCTCTGCCTCCCTGTCCTTCCCTCTGTCTCCTGTCTCCTCTGTCCCTTGTCCTCTCCTCTCTGTCTCTCCCTGCTCCCTCCCGTCTCTCCCTGTCTCTCTCTGCCCTCCTGTCCTGCCTTCTGTCCTCTCTGTCCTCCTGTCCTCTCTGTCCTCTCCTGTCTCTCCTCTGTCCTCCTGCCCTCCTGTCCTTTGTCCCTCATCTGTCCTCATGCCAGAGATCGGTGCATTGTTGATTGGTCACATGAAAATTGGACTTTTAATCAATTACTTTTTATAGCATATTTTAGTTCGTAATTCCGTGGCAAAAAGAGGCAAGACAAAGTGGGCGGGGCCTATATGTAAGAGGCTCTGAGTCATTTCTTCATCGTTTCATTCACAAACCACAAAGACTCAGAGTAAACTCTAATGTTTACTGTTATTTCAGTAATGTGCGATTATATAGTTGCAATTGTTTAAATGTTTTAACTTTATCATTTCTCCAGGCTGTGTGGTGGGGGTCTTTTATGTTCTAACATTGTTTCCTCATCAAAAACAGACCTGGACTAACATTCAGATTCATTCACACTAGTTTGATGAATCACGCATCAGCTCCTCGATAAGTGGCATTTTCTCGATCTGTGACGTGGATTTGAGAATCTTCTCTGTTTGTTAAGTCCATAAATCATCTCCAGACTCGTTCTATGATTGTCAGTCTAATTATGATCAATACAACTGCATTGAGAACAGGAAGTAAACGGCCAGCTTGACAATTCCCACTCCAGCCAGTAGGTGGCCCCAAAACATAGGTAGTCCTGGGTTAAACAGCAGAGATGCTTTAATTTTGAAAAAAAAAAAAAAGCTCTAAAACTTGAAATGCCAAACTAAAGGTACTCAAGACCATAACAATAGAAATAATGCGTAATATTAAACTGTACAGGAATTATGTTACACAGTTCAATATTACACAGTGCCACTTTAAATTGACATTTTTACTCATGTTAAATTCAGCCGAATTATTTACTTCTACTAAACAAACAACACTTCAAACTTAAAGTAGGCTTGTTTTCCTGGTATTTGGCAATACTTCAAAGTATCCTAATTTCTACAGTGTACTTCTGTCCCGCTGCGTAACTGTCTCTCTGTTTACCGCCTCCTGCCTCCTGATTGGCTCCGAACACATCTCCTAACCCCGCCCAGTTACTTACTGCCACGCGATTGGCGGTTGCTGCATTCCGACTCCACCCCCCGCTGGCTTCTGATTGGACCTGGACAGTTTTGGCGCGTACTTGTGCCCCCTCGTGACGCGCCGGGGTGAAAACGGAGAAAATGAGAAAATGGAGGCGTTTCTGTGGACAAAACAAAACCAGACGCACGTGGTCCAGAGCCAGGCCATGTGTGGTCTAAAACATGGACTAGACCGGGACTAGACCGGGACTAGACCAGGACTAGACCAGGACTAAAGCAGGACAAGACCAGGACTAGACCAGGACTAAAGCAGGACAAGACCAGGACAAGACCAGGACTAAAGCAGGACAAGACCAGGACTAAAGCAGGACAAGACCAGGACTAAAGCAGGACAAGACCAGGACTAAAGCAGGACTAGACCAGGACTAGACCAGGACTAGACCAGGACTAAACCAGGACTAGACCCATTTAATTGATTGAAGAATAAATACTTCTACAAAAAATAATGTTCTATAGAGTTATATTCACAAAACCAGGACTAAACCAGGACTCGGAGAGGACTAAACCAGTTCCAAACAAGAACTAAACTATGACTAGACCAGAAGTCCAGGACTATCTGACGACTAAATACGAACATGTCCTAAATCCATGTGAAGAAGGTCTGATACAGCCTTTTGTGCTTGATGTAACTGTACATCAATCAATCAATCAATCAATGGAATGAAAACACTGGTCAGCGACGACTGTTATAAAACAAAAATACTACTTCTACTGTCACAATATTGGATTTTAATACAAGTAATATTTGCTCTTCTGATTATGTCATCTTCAATATACTGCTCAGACCTAGTCATTTTACAAAGTGTAACTACTAAAAGTTACTAAACCTGAATCATTCTCAATAAATTGCTATATATATATATATATATATATATATATATATATATGGCATATATAGTTTAATAGGTTAATAATAGCGAAAACAGCACATTATTATATATACAGTAAAGCTTTAGCTCCTGGGACAGGGTTTCTCTCTCCATGTTGTGTTTTTGTTTGTACTTTATCAGATGCTGTTAAACTTGTGCCAGTTTTGTGTCCGTTGGCTGGGATTAAAAAGGCTGGTGACAGAGAGGTTCTTTCAAGCCAATACTATCCTGTTTGTACAGAGTGGACCAGGGACACAGGAGAGAGTGGGGGGGGGGGGGGAGAGGAGAGGGAGGGGGGAGAGAGAGAGAGGGGGGTATACAGAACTGTGATTAATATGACATTTAGGACATTATTCTGGAGAGATAAACAGCTTAGGACATTTTGGGTTTAAATGGGCTAGCAAAGACATGGAATTTATAAATTCTTTGCGTTTTTTCAAGGAAGTACCATTGTAGTGCGATCGTGGGCGGCGAGAGAAGGGCGAGGGGAGAGCGAGGAGAAGAGCGAGAGGAGAAGGAGGAGGAGAAGAGCGAGGAGAGACGAGGCGAGGAGGAGAGAGCGAGGAGAGAGGAGCGAGGAGAGATGAGGAGAGAAGGAGGAGGAGATGACGAGGAGGGAAGCGAGGAGAGCGAGGAGACGAGGAGGATAGAGGAGGGACGAGGAGGAGAAAGAAGGAGGACGAGGAGAGAGGAGAGGAAGAGGTGGGCGAGGAAAGAAGAGGACGAGGAAAGACGAAGAGAAGCGAGGAGGAAAGAAGGAGAGGCGAGAGGAGAAGAGCGAGGAGGAGAAGAGCGAGAGGAGAGAGAAGAGTCAGGAGAGAGCGAGGAGGAGAGGCGAGGAGGAGAAAGAGGAGGAGGAGAAGAGGAGGATGCGAGGAGGAGAGAGGCGAGGAGGAGAGCGGAGAGCGAGGAAAGGCGAGAGAGAGAGCGAGGAGAAGGGGAGAGGGCGGAGGAGAGCAGGAGCGAGAAGAGCGAGAGGAGAGAGCGAGGAGAGGAGCGAGGAGAGGAGCGAGGAGAAGAGCGAGGGAGAAGAAGCCGAGAGAGAAGTGAGCGAGGAGAAAGAGTGAGGAGGAGAAGAGTGAGGAGGAGAAGAGCGAGGGAGAGAGCGGACGGAGAAAGCGAGGAGAGAGAGCGAGGAGGAGGAGGCAGGAGAAGAGCGAAGGAGAAAGAGCGAGGAGAGCGAGTGAGGACAGGAGAGAGGAGAGCGAGGAGAAGAGCGAGAGGAGAGCGAGGAGAGGGCGAGGAGAAGACGAGTAGGAGAGCGAGGAGAAGAAGAGCGAGGAGAAGGGCGAGGAGAAGAGCGGGGAAGAAGTCTGCGAGGAGGAGAAGGGCGTAAGGAGAAGAGCGGGGAGAAGTGGCGAGGAGGGACGAGCGAGGAGGAGAGGCGGGAGGAGAAGGCACGAGGAGAAGAGACGAGGAGTAAAGGGCGAGGAGGAGAGCGAGGAGGAGAGCGAGCGAGAGAGGAGCTGAGGAGGACGGGAAGAGCGAGGAGGAGAAGAGCGAGGAGGAGAAGAGGCGAGAGGAGAAGAGCGAGGAGGAGAAGAGCGGGAGCGGAGAAGTGCGAGGAGGGAAGAAGCGATGGGGGTGGCAGTTCGTAAGTATGGAGAGAAGAGGGGGAGGGAGGCGCGGGGAAGAGAGAGATGGATGGAGAGAAGAGGAGGGAGTGAAAAAGAGAAGAGAGAGGGCAAGAAGAGGAGAGCGGGGAGGAAGAGGGGGGGAGAGGGGGAGGGAGAGCGAGAGAGAAAAGAGAGAGAGGGGGGAGTGAGAAAAGAGATAGTGAAAAGGAGAGAGAGAGGGGGAGGAAGAGGGAGAGATAGATGAAGAGAGGCAGAGAGAGAACACAGAAATAGAAGAGAGACAGAGGTGAGCAGGTTCATGTGAATTTTGAGGTACCACTTACCTCTAGTGGACAAGGGTGGAACTACAGACTTCAAACGCTAGAAATGATAGTTCTGTCGATGAAATAATATATGACTTATCAAACAATATGAGCATGAGATTGGCAAAGAATGTTAGAATTTACTTTATTGTAATGTGACAATAAAGTGTACATTAAACAAAACTTTTAAAAAGTCCATTATTTAAGCTGTAACAACAACAAAACTTGACAAAGATAAACAACAAAACTTTACAAATGGTATTATTTGTATTATTGGATTGGGATCTAACTGCATCAGTTTTGTCACGTCAACATTGCTTATTAATGTTGGATTTGTGGTGATTGATAAAATAAATATAACAAATAACCTTTGTTATAAGATGGCTGATACTAATTATAATAATCATTCTTCCATGCTTTTCCCCAGTGTTTTTAAAAACACAACACATATAAGTCCAATGCATTTTCATCAGGAGAGTTAGCATTAGCATCCAAACATCACAAACGACAGAAAAAAGGACTGTTTTGGCGACCCCTAGAGCCTCAATAGAAAACATTTCTACATTTAGCCATTTTGTGTTGATTATTAACAGTTCACACCGAATTTAGCGAGCATGCTAACGATCACGTAATGAACAAAGCTAACGTTCTGCTGGACTAAAATGCGACATTTGACAATGAAATGTCCATTTTGTTGAGCACTTCATTTCCTACTTTCGATGTGAACTTAAGAACTTAGAACTGGAAGTTAGATGTCAAACATGAACCACCGTTTGTCTGTCTACAACCGTCAAAATGGCGCGGCTGTTCTTTCGTCGGTCATGGAAGGGTCTGATCAAATAACTTGTCCACGGACATCATCTTTAGAGGCAGGATAGTGATGGGTTTGTCGCTGCCACTTACAAACACCGGGAAGAGTTTCTGTGGGTGGATCTGGGTGAAGGAGTGCAATAACTTGTCGGTGTCGGCGTCATAAAACATGAGTTTACGTTTGTTACATTGGAGGTGGACTCTGATCCTGCGAGGACGCTTTCGAATCTTCAGAGGAGCCCCGTGCTCCTTTTCAGCAGTGAAGGGTGTGTATTCTTTATCTTTGAACGACAAAGACCACCACCCCATGTCTTCCTCCAACTCTTCAGCTTCTAGAATGTAATAAGTGGAGATGGTTGCCACTCCAAGCTCCCAGTCCGTGCAGTTTCCCACGTCCACGACCCAACTGTGAGAGCCGGAGTCGAACCCTGTGGAGGCGCGGACCGTTTCCACATCCATTCGAACTCTCTCTGGGTTTTTGGGAAGCTTTTGTTCATCCCCGGGAGTGGAAGTAAAACTGGTCAGATCATTGGACAGGACAAGCTCTGGATGGGCCGTGTTTGGATCCAGTATGACTGGAGAGTACTGCACCAGATTCTTCATTCTGCTCCAGATGTTGAAGGCCAGGTTGCCCAGATGCTTGGCCTGTTCTATCAGAGCTCCTGGGCCCAGCTGTGGTTCCACCAGCAGGGGGCAGTGCTGCACTCTCTCCATTGCAGCCTTGGATTTGAGCAAGAAGGAGATGTCTGCGGCGCTGAGCTGCTCCTCTGTGGCTCTGATGGTTTCTGACAGAGCTTTTATCTCTTTGCTCACAGCCGCCATCTTGTCCTTCATCCTCTGAGTCTTCTGCTTCTCTTCCTCCTTCAGAGCCTTCAGACGGGCCTGCTCTTCCTCCACAAGAAACTGGTGAAGCTTAATAAACTCATCCTGGATAATGCTCTTTGTCTGACTTGACTGGCTTTTGATATGACGCAAACACAGCTCGCCGTTTTCTCCAAACTGTTGAAGGCGGCTTAACTTGTCCGTCAGTGGCGTCAATCTTTCCTCCAGCCTTCCTCTCAGATCCTCAGCTGCTTCTGCGATGGGCCTAACGCGGTGATGTTCATGGGCTTTGGACTCTTTGCACACCAAACAGATCGGCTGGAGGTCGTTGAGGCAGAAGAGCCGGTATTTCTCCGAGTGCGTCACGCAGACCCCCGCCGTCTCCTTCTCCAACACCCTCCTCCTCTGTTTCCACTTCTCAAGCACTTCGGTGGCATTCCTCAGAGCCAGATTCCGTATCGGTTTCCTCTTCGACGACCTGATCTTACAAATGGGACATGTCATTCCCTGGTCGTCCTTGCTCGCCGTCCAACACTGCTCGATACAGACTTGACAGAAGCTATGGCTGCATGACAAGACCACCGGATCTTTGAAAACGTCGCGACAAACGGGGCAAAAGACGTCCTCATCATATTCCCGTGGATCATCCATTTTTCTTCGCCTCTGGTGCGTCAGGACAACCTCCACTCGTGAGCAAGGCCTTAAATAGTGCCGTGAGGTGGAGGTGTGTCATTCCATTTCTGGTAAGCAGTCTTCACTTTTCTTCACAGCAATTCTCTTAACCGCATCATTATTGTATTAAAATAGAAACTAAATTGAATAGATTGTTATTCTTGCATTCTGTTGTTGAAGTGGGTGTAACACGTCGACGGTGCCAAAACATTCCTGAGCCATGCACAGGCGTGTTCTCGTCAACGCACAGACAGTTTTTGGTTAAAGAAGAACAACAACCACGAGATATATATAAATGAAATTAATAAACACATTTTCTAACCAATATGCATTCTTACAGTAAATAAAATGGAGAACTGAATCTGAAGTCAGATGAAAGGCAATTATACTTTGTACATGAAATATTAGAGAAAGAAAGAAAATGGTGGACAAAAGACCACCAGTGTAACTATTTCAAAAATTCAATCGATTAGTTATTGATACAGTGTTGGGGATATTTTGTGCGACCCAAAATGTTGTTACAGTATCGGCGTGTTATGCAACTGGCCCCTCCAAAAAAATCTGGCCCTCAGACCAGCTCCTCTCTGAGACTCTGTGCTACTTCTACGACGGGCCTAAAGTGGTGGTCTTCAGGAGCTTTGAGGTCTCGACACACCACTCAGACAGGCTGCTGGTCAGATAGACAGGACAGTTTCAATGCCTCTGAGTGCAGTGGACACACATGTTCTTCTGGAGCCTTCTGCTCTCTCTGCTGCAGATACGCCTAACACAGGTTCCTCAGCACCAGATTTCCTGGAGGTACTTCTCTGTGGGCTTCTCTCCCCACCAGCCCCTCAGACAGAGCGAACAGAAGCTGTGGCTGCAGGACAAAAGCTCAGGATCCTTAAATACCTCCTGGCAGATCGGACAGATGATTCTCTGGAGATGATGCATTGAAATGTTCAAACCAGAAACACACAAAATAAAAGGAATTGTTTCGTTCTGTACAACTCGTTTGGCTAAACTCGCCAGCACCAAATGAATGTGGTTTGAATGACGCTCCGTGAAGGGACAAATGGTCAGCTGTGTTTTATTGAGAAGGCCCAGGTTTTATGAGGAGCTTGGATAGATCATCTGTTCTCATACGCCTCAACTCAATGAAATGTGTACCTTGTTAAGCTCTAAAGCGGACCGTAAATCCTTTTTGTTGTGTGTAAACATCACACGCTTGAACCAAGCCTCGACCTGTATTTCTGCACCAAACAAAAACCTGGAGTCATGATTCATCCGAATGAGCAGTCCAGTATTATGTCTCCTTCGCACCAGGTCATTATGTCATCTGGTGCAAACCCTTGGTCATAAGCAAACCAGTTTAAGAGTTTAACATCTTGTTTCGTTTGTATGTTTTGGTTATTTCCATGTCGTGAGCACGGATTTAACCCAGGGATTCTCAACTTCCTCCAAATGACTCAACCGTTTGCCCTCTGCCAGTAAGGCCTGAACAGGAACCACTGGCACAACATTACTCTCAATATTTTTCCATTGACTTCATGTTCTGCGTCACACCAGCAACGCTCTGATCTGATCTGAAACAAAGTCATTTTTCAGACCAAGTAAACACTTAATTTGACCTACGCTACCAACCCTTATTTTGCTAACATTTTCAGTTTTTATTTTATTTTATGGATGCCAATGAGAGAAATACAAAAGACACATTGAACAAACACACACAGGATTCAGATAAAATGCAAAAAAAAATAAAAAAAAATACATGAAATAAAAAGTTAAAAAATACATAAAAACAGACTTAGACATACAATATGGAATAAAATCATGCAACGCCAGACCACCGGCATTGTGGGTAATTTTTAACCAGTGCTTTGAATTAATTAAAAGGCATGAAATCATTCAGTTTAAATGGTCAGTGTGTGTTCAAAAGTCAAGGTAGCAACAAATGGCACATGGTCAAAATGAATACAGTCAATTAGTTCCATTCCAGAATTCTAAAATAATTGATTTGATTATAATTGTAAATAGATTGTAATGTCTAAAAATATAACATTCATAAGATTTGAGTATGTTAATACATTTCACCCGGAGTGCGTTTTTTTTCTTCTTTTTTTTTATACAAAAGTAAATCATCCAATTAGACAGGGGGCGCTAAGGAGAATCATTTACCAATAACAGTGTAATTGCCCTATACCTTGACACGGTGCAAAAACATACGGCAACAGCATAATCAAGTACAACAAGTGGATAAACGCAAACAAATGTAAGCCAGTTGTTCAATTACTACTACACACAACGATCATCTTGCAATTAAAATTAAAATGATGATAATAATGTGCGCATTTACTGGTTCTGGTTACAGCGTTTCTGCCTCCATGTGGACGCTTCCGGAACACACGTTATTACACACTATATTTATACTGTACATACATGTGCGTGTGCGAGCTGCCTACCAAACTCTACACACAAGGGGGGGGGAAAAAAAGAGGCAAGTTTGAGATATTTTATTATTATTTATTAATATTGAAACTTTTGACACGTGAAAAATAAATTGGCAAAAATCAACAAAATCTATTGAAATAACTGACCACTAAATGTGACTTTTTCAGACGTTTTCAGAGTTCCACCAAAGAAAAGAAGTGTAGGGACATTTTTATGAGTCAAGTTGAACAGGAAAATGAAACGTATCAAAGTAAATACATTCTCGGTTTGTCAAATGTCGACAAAAAAACAAACAAACAACATTTTAGTCAATCAAATCTGGAAATGTATTACTTTTTGATCAGCCAGTATGAATTCACTCGTTTAGGCACTTGACGTAAAACACAATAAAAACAAATTATACGTTTACAAAGTTATAATTTGGCCACTCCTTATTTAGAAAACTTAACACAACTTTGATTCCCAAAAGTTACATAAACCAACACACAACAAAATACATTTTCCCAAATATTGTGTGACATGGGGAAAATAAAATCAATTCAGAAATATTCTAGTTTGAAATTATGCTGGTAATTTCACTATAAAAAGTGTATAAAATGCGTCACTTTAGTAAAACCAGTCGAAAATCATCTTGAAGAAATTTGCTTTTAGATTAATCATTTTCCAAATCAACAAATTATTGACTCAATAAATGTTGAATATTTCGATCCCAGCTTTGGTTTGCATGAACCGAAAGGTAATTTAAATCATTTTTGTAACACTTTACAACAAGCTGTAATTATCAATGGGTCAGAAAACAATAATAGTCGGATTACCAGAGAATTAGGTCTGATTTCGGTGCGTTAACGGCACAAGAGAAATGTAATAATAATCAAATACACGAGCTGACACACACCAGTGAATCCGTGGAGCAACTGTTGCGTTTGGAAGACAAAGTACAGCATTAAAATAAGTGTTTTTGTGTCATTTTGTGTGAACTTCTCCCGAGTGGAACTGTGTTTACATGACATTTCAATAACCTGATAACTCCAGAAATCAGATCATGATCAGATTTATGCGCCGGAACAGTTTGTAGTTGAAAGTGCTGATTTATAACATAACAATACAAAATGCAACGTTATTTTCGCAATGTAGAACAGCTGGTTGTGTGTGCGCGAGCGCTCAGCCGGAGTGGAGGGCTAGCGCCACCTTGAGGCAGCCCAGCTCGGAGCCCTCTTTCCCCAGCACCCCCTGGGCCCTGTAGTGGCCGTTTGTGAGCCAGTACGGCAGCTCCACCTCCGGGACGAAGAAGTCCGACTTGGGCAAAGCGTACGAGCCCTGGGGACGAGACAGGAGCCAATCAGGTCTTCTTTTAGTACGTCTGAGGAGCATTTTATCATTTATTTCAGATGCCCTTCCACTCACTCCAGTGTTATAGGTGATGTTATATTGCGTTGCCTGGAGAGTTCCACAGTAGGTATTATACTTCCTCTCCATAGATCTGAGATGCAACTATAACTAGGTGCAATATAGCTAGACACCTTGGATTGTGTCGTCATGGAGTTTGTGGCGGCCATCTTGTGATTGTAGGTAGCGTTTAAATTCACATAGGAAGAAACAGGGCCAGAAATGTCATAGTTTAAAGTGTTTAAATTAAATAAAGAATGGTTTATTTGTGTTCCTAATAAAGCAGAACTTTACCCGGGACAGTTTTTGTCTGAAATATTCACCACAAAAACACTGCAAAAGTGTGCGAATTGACAGGAAACGGCTGATGCTAACGTGCTTCGCTAGCTTTGTTTGGCTAAGCACATAGGAAGTTAGCATCCGTGGAAATACGGCGTTTTATCACAGGATCAAGTCAGCGTTTGGCGAGAAATTATTGTTTTCAGTTTATATCGGGTTTTTGCTTTTGTTTTTTGTTCTTCTTTTTTATCAAATCATCTCGCTCCAACGTGTTCGGTGAACCAAAGTGAGCCAGGCGCCCTTTGGACCGCTTTAACAGCCTGATATGGTTCACTTAAAAGCTGGTGTAATGTGTAAATAAAGATATATGTATTTAAATCTTTGGACAAGTGGGTGGCACCAGGACTCACGGCTTTGAAGGGGCATCGGCAGGGCAGTCCGTAGCTGTGCAGGGGCTCGGGGCAGTCCTGGCCCGGGGGAATGAGCTGCTCCAGCAGGTCACACGCGTCCTCGTAGTGACAACTGCCCAGCTCCTCCACACACGGGATCTTCACCCAGAAACCAGCCACCTCCTTCTCCAGGGTCACGTTCAGCTGCGGGGGAAGGAGGGCGAGAGGGGGAGATACTGATCAGAGGGGAAAAAACAACTCGGGGTTTGTACACCTTTACAAAGATTACATTCAAGCACTTTTCAAGCACTTTAAGAGGTATTGTTGCAGGTTTTCCAGCATTTTATACTTGTGTCCACCGTGTCTCCCTGTCCTATCCTGGAAGACCCTGGCTCTTTTCTTTTCATTTAACAACGTAATTGTTATTTCAGTAGAAATGAAGGGAGGAAAAAACCCTTTGGGTCTGTTCTCTGACAGTGTATTTACATAAGGGAGCAGCAGGGGGAGCTCTATCGCTAGATACTTAGTTCCATTTTTAAAAAGGACAAATATTATGCATCATTTGTATATTATAGGTTATCAGCCTGTTGTGTACCTCTGCGTTTCCCACAGGACTAATTGGGTTTTGGTGCCATCTATAGGCTGCAAAGGGAATTACACAAGTTTAAAAATAAACACTGCCAACTTTCTGATGTAGCAGTTGTAAGGATCGTGGTTTGATGGCAGAAATGCTCAGAACGAGTCCAGCCACACTTTATGGATTTAAAAAAACAGAAGAGAAGATGGAGAAAACGCCACGGATGGAGAAAACGCCACGGATGGAGAAAACGCCACGGATGGAGAAAACGCCACGGATGGAGGAGATTCAGAGTGTTAGGACTTTCTAACCAGGACCAGTTTAAAAACGTCACTCCGGTTACTGTCATTCTGCAGCCAAACTGACCATTTTTACATACAATACAAAAAATACATTTGAGGTGAACCTTACAATCCTTAACTTCTTAATTTCTTTAGTATTATTTTATCTGCTTATTTCATGAACAAAAAGAAAAATCCAATTCCAATAACTTTATTTTGCAAAGTTGAAAAGACACCAACTTTGTAGACTCGAGTATTTATTAAATTAGATTATATGTATTAAGTATTATTATGCATCAAAGATTCCCAGCCCTAATTATAACTGACATTAAGACACCAAGCCCCACCTCAGTTAAACAATCCTTCTCAAATTAGCCCAATAAACCACACAACGTTACCATTTCGAAATAATTGCACAGAGAATGACTATTAAACCTCTGACACAAAACAATTATAATACTTCCTCATCGTTTTCTAACCTAACCCAGCGTTGTATTTGACTAAACATTGACTTTAAGAGGGGATTATAGCAGCATAAAACTGAGCTCATCACGAGACAGATGTGCCCCACAGCCTAGAGCATGAGCAGCATGACAACCACGGTCTGTTTACTGATTATCTTCGGAATAGAGAAGCAAACTGATATTTTTACACTGACATATTCAAATGCCGTAGTAGAAGAGCAATGTTTCACTTTATTTGATTACTTTGATAACATTTGAGCATTATTTCATTGGTTTAACTTCAGTAGTAGACTAGGCGCAGGCGCTCCACAGGGGACTGTACCGTCACCAGTCCTGTTCACCCTCTACATGGCAGACTTCAGGTACAACTCGGAGCTATGTCACGTGCCGTTCTCTGACGATACTGTTGGGTGCGTCAGGAACGGTGAGGAGGGGATAACGGGCAGCCCATTGAGGACTTTGTGGTGTGGAGCAGGGCTAACCACCTTCGACTGAACACTCCCAAGACTAAAGAGATGGTAGTGCAGTGCAGCCTCTCACCATCGAAGGGGAACAACTCTGGACACCTAGAAGTACTTGGGTCTGTGAGTATGGACTCTACAGGAAGGGAAAGAGCAGGCCGTAGGATAAGTACTTTAATATCTGCCGGATCTATCCATCTACAGTATTTATCTATACATCAATCCATTAAATATGTGCAGAAACAAAAAGGTTAATCTCTGCAATTTGTATGTTAAAGAACACTTGGACAATGCACAATCGCACTCACAGCCAGAGGAGAGTCCAGCAGCACTGCAGTGGCCCCTGAGGCCTCGGCGCTGAGGGACCCTGGGATGGTGATGGGGTCCGGGGCCACGCTCAGAGTCTTCAGGACGGCCGGGGCATCGGGTTTACCACAGTTCTCCCACTCGAAGCCCAGCACCTGCAAAGACTGCGCACACAAGTCGTTTACGGAATGGTTTAAATGCAGAATCTTAAGTTGATTTATTACGAAAACGAATAAAAAGGAACGAGCACACAACGGTGAAAGGAAGTGTTTTACACGGAGAACAGAAAGGCAGAATTGAAAAAGATGCGTAGAAAATACTGTGGAACAAACACTAATCAAAACAAGGAAGCGGTTTCGACATTTAATCCAGTTTATACACGCTGACTTCATCGTTGTTAAATCGGTTTTAGAGGCTCTGTACTTTGAACAACATTTGAAAGAAAGATATACTAGTTATTCTTATGAACAGAGCTCTGTGTGAGCGCCAAAACCTCTTTAAATCCGCTGACCAGACTGAATGTTTTATGCTCTATAGTTGTTAGCAGTGTATATATATATATATATATATGTGTATTCTGGCTTTTGTTTTGCAGATTTAGTCAATAAACAAAAAGATAACAGAATTCCTGTCCCCAGAGTGTTTATTCTAAATCAAGTCACCCTCTTGTTTCTAATCTCATTGACATTGCAGAGACATGCTGTGAGGAAGTGCCAGCCACAACACTAGAAGGTCAATACTCTTACTCGTACCAGGCGTATTTGTACTTTTACTCAAGTCATGAAAAGCACCACTTTAAACCAACAAAGTCTGTAAAATGCAGAATTCCGTTGCAGACAGTTGGATTAATCATCATCCAAGGGTTTTAGAATGAGGATTAGGACTGTTTTTGTTGCCGTAGCGACTAAAAATGTTTGATAAAAACAGGAAGCAGTATTCGGAATATTAAATCATTGGAAAAAGTACTCAATTTTGTTACTTCAGTATGACATATAAAATCTACATGAGCAAAAGTAAATAAAGTCATGTTTAAATTGTCACTTTTAGAAGAGATTTTTGATTAAAAGTGAAACATACTTTATGATATTGACGAAACAAAACGTCCTGATTTTTTAAGTCAATACAATCTTTTTTTTTTTAGACTTTTTATATTTAGATTTTTGTTTGCTCAAAGCCAGGAACTTTAATAACAATATAAACAATTGTCCTTTAGCACACATTTTGCCCTATTGTGCGACCAAACCAAGACTTTTATGGCCAAATAAAAGGTCCATAAATAAATAAAAAAGTCAGTTTGGTGTGTAAATATTCAAAGTGTAGACTACACTATACTGTACACTATATAGAGTGTTTTAAGTCTATTTTCATGCGTGCATTATTTCCAATGTAGCGCAGTAGAAAGTACAGATACTGCTCTCAGATGTATTCGAGTAAAAGTAAAAAGTATCCACTGTAAAACTGACTGAAATAAAGTGCAGCTACGTAAATAAAAAGACTTAAGTGTTTAAGTGTAGTACTGTTTACTTTGCACATTCCTTCAGTGCAAAGTTGACTGCAGGCAGAATCTTTTCCAATCAAATCCCTTTCCTATGCAAAGTTCTACACATCGGATTTCTGTCATAAATCGGATCATAACCGGGTTCCGTCGCAGCGTGTTCGGGGTTCGTTCGTGTTCTGCAGCTTCTTCTTCTTCTTCTTCTTCTTCTCACCCACCTGCGCTTCGGTGACTCGCCTGCTAAACCCGTGCCTTTTGGCGTGGATCCCGGCGCAAGTCAGGCTCAGAAGCACCGCCAGCAGCAGCCTCTGGTCCATGACGAGTCCTCTGCACAAACCACGCACACGTTCCGCAGGAGAAAAGGCGCTAAATGAGGAGAAAAGGCGCTAAATGAGGAGAAAAGGCGTAAAAAAGAAGAGAAAACAGTCGCTACGAGCCTGCTGCAGCACCTGGACGAAAAGTGCAGCGGCGGCGTTACTTCCGTGTTTACGTGCTCGTGAAATGGTTGCCAGGTCCGCGGCTTTAGTGAGTTTGGGCTTCTACATTTTTTAATTTTATTTTTTTTGGACGTTAAAGACTCATTGAACTAAAATGCAGTTACGACAAATGTATTTATAATTTTGCTATGAATTATAAAAATGTTATCACAGAATAGCACATTTTTTTAGGTTTAAAATTGCACTTCCTGTTTGTAATTGATGACGTCACACTGGGAAAACTCATCTGTCAAAGTTTTAATTACTTGACAAATAAAAATATGAGAGTGACTTTATTTTGTTGAATTAATGTTTATAGAGTCAATAAAAAAGTTGTTTCTTTGTGTAAATTATGCATAAACTTTGACTGGAACGAGCGTCCCTAGCGTGATGTCACTTCCTGTCATTCTCTACAGCTTTTTCAATGTTTTCTCTACAAATACCTTCTCAATTGGTGTAAAACTATCATTTATATGTACAACAGGTATAAACACACCAAATACTGTAAAGTCAAAATGTGAAAACCGTAAAAACAAAGTCATACACACTTTAAATGACCCAGTACACTAATGAATGAAATCAGAATCAGAATCAGAATCAGAAAGAGTTTATTGCCATTGTCAATGAACAAAATTCAAAAACATAGGAACTTGTCTCGGCCTTAAGGTGCAACATAAAACACTGAGTAATAATAAAACAACACTGAGTTTAATAATAAAACAACACCCTGTTTAAAGCAATCTATCATCCTTGAACATGAAAAGCAAACACGTTTTAATGTTGAATTGTTAGAAATAATGACTTCATTTCCTAAAGTTTACATACAAGTTTCATGTTACTTGGCATGTAAATTCACACTGGAACAGTTATGGTGAAAGGAACACAAAGAGGGAATTGAAAATCCTATGTAAAAGATACTGTGGTCACATTACGGAACAAATACTCATTGAAATACAACGATCCCACGCTTCAAACTTCCACTTGAGTTAATTTAATAACCACATTTAACACCGTCGATACTCAAAGAGCCTTAGAGTGTCTCGTTTCCATTGTCTCTCTCACAAAGTCAGAAAAGAGTCAGAAAATACTTGACTGCTCAAACAGACACTTTTCTTTGATTCTAAAGCAGTTTTTAGTTTTTGAGGCTCTATACTTTTAACTTGAGTTGTATTTTATTTGAGTACTCATTACTTTGACTCCATTTGAAAGTCAAATATAATAGTTCTTGTACTAGTTTCTTATGAATAGAGCTCTGTGTTTATCAAACCAATGACAGCGCCAGAACCTGTTGACAGCTGATCAGACTGAATGTTTCTTCTGTTCTGTGGTTATTAACAATATGTATATATTATTCTAGCTTTTGTTTTTGAGATATAGTGAATAAACAAAACAAAATTCTCATTCTGTGCTCATTCTAATCAAATTGGTTAAGATTAAGATCTTGTCAAGAGCAGTTTGACACTGGAAAGAAAACTAATTTTAATGTTGAATTGTTAGAAATAAGAAATTAATTTCCAAAAATGTTATGACATTTTAATTTGTATTCTTATCATCCCCTTTTCTTTTATTCTTTGGCCGGTAGTCTTTATTCTGAGCAGGAATCTGAGTTACAAAGCCTGGCATACGTGCCACCTACTCGGCCACCAAGCTGCACCACAAAATGTCAAGTTTGAATTTATTCATACCAAGTCCAAATGAAGTCCAATGCTTCCCGCTACAGGGGGCACTGATACATTTGACTTATCCTGAGTACTCAATGCTCCTGCCCAGCTCTGCTTAATATAATATTTTAAAGAAGAAGAAGAACAAGAAGAACGAACAAGAAAGAAGAACAAGAAAGAACAAGAAGAAGAACAAGAAGAAGAACAGAAGAAGAACAAGAAGAACAAGAACAACAAGAACAAGAAAGAACAAGAACAAGAAGAACAAGAAGAAGAAGAAGAACAAGAAGAAGAACAAGAAGAAGAAGCAGAAGAAGAAGAAAGAACAAGAAGAAGAAAGAACAAGAACAAGAGACAAGAACAAGAACAAGAACAAGAACAAGAACAAGAACAAGAACAAGAACAAGAAACAGAAGAACAAGAAGAAGAACAAGAACACTTACATTTGTTTTATGTACGTTTTTGTTGCTGTATGTTTAAAAAAGCCTCGGAGGATCTGGCAACCCTGCATCCTCCCGTGTAAAGATGGCGCCGCGCTTCCAGCAGCATGGGCCGTAGTGGTGTTTGTAACTGACAGCGGTTTGTTTCACAGACGGCGGTTTGTTTCCCCGTTAAAAGATGAGGATGAGTGGCCGGAGTGATCCCTGCCGGTGCCGAGGACCTGGCGGAGGATGAAGACAACGCAGAGTATGACTTCCACCAGGACATCGCCCGCTCCTCGTTCGCGGACATGCTGCACGACCACGACAGGAATCAGAAGTATTACCAGGGCATCCGGGCTGCCGTGGCCCGGGTGAAGGCGCGAGGTGAGCCGGTCATCGTGCTGGACATCGGCACACGGGACCGGTTTACTGTCCATGATGGCCGTGACTGTGGTTTAGGGGCGGACTTGTGTTACGCGGTGGAAGTGTCGATATGACACCATTGGTTTGCGGATGCGGCGAAGCGGCGCGCCGCATCGTGGACAAGAACGGATTCTCAGACAAAATCAAGATCATCAAAACAAACACTCCACGGAGGTGACGGTGGCGGCGGGGCGGGACATGCGGAGCAGAGCCAATGTTCTGATCACGGAGCTGTTCGACACGGAGCTGATCGGAGAAGGCGCTCTGCCCAGTTTACGAACACACGCGCACACACACCTGATGCGGGCCGAGTGCGGAGGCGGTGCCGCACAAGAGCCCGGGTGTATGCGCAGCTGGTGCAGTGTGAGCGGCTGTGGAGCTGGGCGCACCTCCGGCCCGCTGAGTGTGGGGCCCTCGCAGCTGCTGCCGTACGGGGCCCTGGGCTCCTGTGCCGGCTCTCATGCGGTGTGTGACATCCAGCTGAGCCAGGTTCCTCCGCACAGCTTCACGGCCCTGAGCCCGCGCCTCACCGCGTTCAGTGTGGACTTTAGTCAAGCGGTCAGCAGCAAGCCCCAGACGCAACCGCTGTCAGGTGTGTGTGTGCAGGTGTTGTGTGTGTGGGTGTGCAGGTTGTGATGTGGTGTGTGTGTGTGTGTGTGTGCAGGTGTGTGTGTGTGCGTGCAGGTGTGTGTGTGTGTGTGCTTGCAGGTGTGTGTGTGTGTGTCATATTCTAAAAATATTGTTATTTCACGTCATAATGTACTTCTAATAGGGTGCACGGTGGCAGAGTGGTTAGAGCCCCCGCCTCTCATGTTAGGTCAGTTGGCAGCAGCTCCACATGCAGCCGGCCACAGTGTCGTGAGTTCGAAGTCCGGCTCTGACAATTTACTGTATGTCCTCCCCTCGCTCTCATCCCCATTTCACACCAACACCTTCCTGTCTAATAAAGCCCACGTCCAAAAAATCCTTTAAAAAAAAAAGTCGCTTATGACTAATTCACTAATATAATTGTTAACAGCCCGAGTAATGATTGCATGAGTCAGAATTGTGGCAGTTATTATCTTGAATTATATTAAAAAATGAGCTTGAATGAATGAATGAATGAATGAATGAATCTGTCAGGTTTAATGTTGTGCGAGGCCATATACTGTTGCCTAATTGAATGTTGAGCGTTCGGACCCCAGGGGGCGTTTGTGCTCACTCTGACATGTTTATGGGTTGATTATTTGGACTTAATCGGACTTGACCAGATATTGTTGAACACGTGTGCTGTGCAGGTTTGTGGCCCAGTGCAGTGGTCAGGCCCAGGTGGTTCTCTCCTGGTGGGACATCTGTATGGACCCTGATGACACCATCGTGTGCAGCATGGCCCCCAGCTGGACCTACGAGGACCCCGGCGCCGCGCCCTGGAGGGACCACTGGATGCAGAGCGTGTACTTCCTGCCTGAGCAGAGCGCGGTGACTCAGGGGGAGGAGCTGTGTTTGAGCGTGAGCCATGACGACTACAGTCTGTGGTACAGTCTGCGGCCCGGCCCGGCGCCTCGGCCCAGCTGCACGTGCCTGGCACATGTGGTGTGGAACCGCCCTCGCTTTGGAGAACTCAACGACCAGAGCCGCACGGACCGCTTCGTTCGAGCGCTGCGTCAGGTGGTCCGACGCGACAGTGTGTGTCTCAGCGTCAGCGACGGCAGTCTGCTCCCTCTGTTTGCACATGTGCTCGGAGCTAACAAGGTGTTCAGTGTGGAGAGCTTCAGGATGAGCCGGCAGGTCGTGGAGCAGCTGCTGGAGGTCAATAACCTGTCAGGACGTGTGGAGCTGTTGGAAGGGCATCCAGAGCAGCTGAGCAGAGACCACCTCCAGGGGCTACAGGTAGTGATGGCAACATACTGAACATGGTTATACAAGATTTTACCAACAATGTTAATATGACCAGTTTGTGGAGCCAATCCTAAGTTTCCCATAAAGTTCCATGGGCCCTCATCCATCTTCTGAGGTTACGTAGAACATGAACAGCCAGACACATACACACTTTACGTGTTAAGTTGTTTGGAGAATAGATGATTTTCCAGTCCTTCACATGATATTGTGAGGATGACCTGAATAACCCGGGCATCTCGACTCCGCAGGTCTCTGTGCTGATGGCAGAGCCGTACTTCAGCAGCAGCCTCCTGCCCTGGCACTCGCTGTGGTTCTGGTACTGTCGCACGGCTCTGGCAGCGCACCTCCGGCCCGACGCTGTGGTCCTGCCGCGCTCGGCCTCGCTGCACGCGGCGGCGGTGGAGTTCGAGAACCTGTGGCGGATCCGGGCGCCGTGCGGGACATGCGAGGGCTTCGACGTGACGCCCATGGACGAGATGATCCAGAGCTCTTTGGATTTCCGCGAGTCCCGCGAAGCCGAGCCGCACTCTCTGTGGGAGTACCCGTGCCGCGCCCTCACCTCCAGCGCCGCCGCCATGACCTTTGACTTCACTCGGTGCGTTCCGCAGGAGCCCGTGACCAGCCGGGGCTCGCTGAGCTTCACCAGGAGGGGCCGATGCCACGGGGTCGTCATGTGGATGGAGTACGAGCTGACCGCGGACGTGACGGTGAGCGGGGGCTTGGCTGCACCCGTGGGCGAGCAGGGCCAGTGCCAGTGGAGCCCACACCAGAAGCAGGCGGTGTTCTTCTTGAGCTCTCCACAGGACACTCCAGCAGATGGCGCCACCGAGCTCTCGTACACGTTCACGTTCGAGCCCAGTCTCAGGGACATCCACATGGACTTCAACATTCTACCGGTCCAAAAGTGAAGGCGCCGCCGTGTCAAAGACTTTTATTTCAGTGGGCGACAGGCAAACAATTGTTTCTTTTGTACATTGGGATTTTTAAATACATTTTTAAGTGAATAAATGAATGACTGAAGGTTTCTAGATAGAGAATATTTACAAATGAAGTGTATTATTGATGAAAATCCCAACATTTTAAAGTCTTTATCGGTTCATGCCAACGTACAGCCCACTCTAACTCTATTACTTATACATCACTTATAGTTTTGTCCAGTAGAAAGGACGGCGAGAGCGCAACGAGAGGAAAAGACAATGTGCAAATTGTGAGGGCCTTTTGTCTGGAACAACAAAATTAATTAGATAAAATAGAATAAAATAAAGACAGTTCTTAAGGGGTTTTTGGAAGCGGTTTTTTTTTTTAGCATTGTTTAACCCAAATAAACACACAAGTTGACTCCCATCCGTTGCTGAAAGTGAAACACACTGACCACTTCTCTAAACATGTTGTTCCTTTCAAAAGTTTGGATGTTTGTTTCAATTTGGACATGAACCAAAACGAGATGAAGTTATTATTAGTCTAAAAACGTACCAGTGCCATATCTTACCAGTACTACACTACTTACAATACTTACCGCACTACAAAAGTACTGCATCTTCATCTCAGTCCTACAGTTAACCCTGTCATTTGAAATGTACAGTAGTATCCCTTGTAGTAGTTAACCTGGTAGCAGTATTAGTCAAGTAGAAGTAAAAAGTAGTGGCCCAAATAACTGCTAAGATTACTTCCTGTACTAGAGAAACTACTACTTGTTATTTATGATGTACGAGCTAATGCAATCTGACAGAACATTATAAAATACACTGAATCATATCTGAAGAAAATTTTCAAATCGTTGTTTCATTTTGTCAACATGAAGCTTTTGTCACTTTTACTCAAGTAAGTACAATATACTACTTTTGAGATGTACAATTTCTTCAAAAAGTTACTGGAGCAAATACTGCGTACTTCCCTACTACCACAGCCTAATAGTAATGCATATAAGGCCTATAATCACAGTGTTTGCAATAGCCTCTATTTATAAGAAAACAAACAAATCTGGGCTTAATTAAGTTATGATTACTATATCAGCCGCTAGATGTCACTGTTCTCCCGGCTGCTGCTGAGTCAATTATGCGTGTGCTAATTATAGAAATGGCATTATAATAAAAACATTATATTTATCTTACAGACGAATTAACGTGCAAATGGAAGGCCCAATTACGATATTATGATAAGCATAAACGTTTTCTGCTTTTGTCTTTGTCACATTTATTATTTCCTTTATTTTATTTATTCACTTTACCTATTTATTTATTAATTCATTAAAAATATATATTTATTCATTTTTTATCAGTTAGCCATATTACAGAAACTAAAGTTAGGAAAATGAATGTATTAAATTACGTCGAACGTGCTGACGTCACTCCGCAGGCCGCGCAATAACAGCGGCTCTGTAAATAATAAGCCCATGTTTGTCTAAAAGGAAAACACTTTTGGCTTTTAAGAGGTTTTTCATGTTCATGTTTCATCTGTAAAACCCTGCAAATGTTATATAGTATTATGTTGTTGTTGTTGTTGTTGTTGTTGTTGTTGTTTTTTAACATTATAACAAACAAAACAAAATCAACAAGAAAAGAAAACAAATCGTGAACTTATTGATGTTCCACGATAACGGCCCGCGTTATTTGTGCCTTTTTTCCTTTTTTCCTTTTCGTGGTCCACATTTGGTGGTGGGGGGGAGGGTCCCGGACTCCAGATGATGCTGAGCGGAAGGAGGAGGAGGGAGAGGAGCAGCACGCGCGCACATACACACACAGACACGCACACACACACACACACAGACACACACACACACACACACACACACACAGACACACACACGCGCGCGCGCACCTCACATCACCGTTCCAGCCACATCCGGACATGTGCGCCTCCTAGACTCGCTGTTTACGCGGATTTTCGCCCCTTTTTCAAACTAGGCGATTCGTGCGTAAAACCGGCCCCACTTGGAGAGATGCTGCCCCGCTCCCCGTCCACGCCGATGGAGACATGTGAGGAGAAGGAGAGGGACGCGCAGACTGAGGTAAGGAAGGAGGAGGAGGAGGAGGGGGGGAAGAAAACGCACAGAAGCGATGGAAATGTTGCTTTGGATCGTGCGTAAAATGGACCCCCGGGCGGTTCGCGGTGCCATGACGCGTTTGTCCGGTGTAAAGCGGGGCACTCGGGTGGGCTGCTGCTGCTGCTGCTGCTGCTGAGTCGCCGGCCGGCTTTTTCTCCTCAGCAGCTCGCATCCATCCTTCCCCTCTGAAGCAGGACCCCTCCCTAAATTTGCCTCGCTCTCCTCTTCGCCATTTCCGCGGAGCTCACTCGATAATGCTCACGGGACGATGGATTTCAATGATCTTTTTGTTTATTTTGTGGTTTGTTTTGGGTTTTTTTAAACTAAGATTTTACGAACACGACCATAATGTTGGTGTCCAAGGTTGGAGATGATAGTGGATCAGCCTGGGATGCTCTGTGGAGGACTGGCCGTTCTCTTTCTTCTCTGACTACATAAAAGGACAAGTTATTGATTTAAAATTAAACTTGGCTGCGCGATATTGGAAAATATTGTGATGTGCGATATGGTTCTTTAGTTTGTCGATATCATTGTGATCTTACAATATACTTTAACACAATAGCCATGTTTCCAGTGGATCGCTGTGGAGCAGACCGGGACAGTCTGAAAGTGCCTCCACTGTCTTAAGCCAAACGCACAGGCAAGTTTAGGGGTCCGGGGACGCTTCCAAAGAGGTCCGGCTCTGTTTTGGCTGACTTCAGAGCAAGATGATTAGTCAGAACACAGACTCAGATGAAAACTAGACGGCAAAAAGCAGATGTAAGCAGAAAATAAACAATTTCTCCCCAAGCTTGATCTTTTGATAAACCGCTGTATTTCCAGAAACGGTAACTTACATGTTGAGCCAATATGCTTAGCAAAATAAAGCTAGAAAATGCTAGCAGCAACAAAAATACTAAATCCAAACCCGCTATATTAAACATAAACGGGCGTAGAGGCGCAGAGAAATGAAACAAATGCAAAGAGTATAATTGAGGTACAATGTAGATGTTCTTTATGAATAAAAATGTGTTTGGGTGATGTCAGCATTAGCAAAGCTCTGCCTCTGGACCAGAGCATGGAAACACACGCCGCCGTTAACAAAAGCGTTCCAAAGCGCCCTAAAGCGAACTGGTCTGGGGAGTCACAATGGGAAAGTACCTGAGATTGCACCTCCAACCCTCGAGTTAGGACACAAACATCACTATCAACAAACCTACTGTTATTTTACCTCCAAAACACATCAGTGTTTTAGCCTTACAAACAGATTTCCCCAGGGACATTAACTTTCCCTGGGGGACTTCGGCGTGTAATCCCCCCAGGCTTTTGTACAACCCCACTGGGAACCGAACGTGGGCTTATTGGCCGTTCCAGATGCCCTGCCACATGCTTCATTCATGCTTTGTTATGATGGATTAATGAAGATGTATGTTTGAATCAGGCCAAGCCGCTGACAGCTGGGACTGTAAACTGCACACCACCTCATACTGGTAATCAGGCTTATTATATCGCTTTTTTGGACAAATGTATTTGTCCGACGTAATATTCTCACTGAAATAAACGCATAAAGAATAATTCATGAGGCCTAAAGATATGAATACAGTCCAGACATGTTTGTTAACCAGTGTTAAAAATGAAACCAGAATACAAGACGCTCAATGATATTTGTATTTCATAATCTATGACATTTAATCTTTCCAATTAAAGATACCAGACCTTATTCAAACATACAGTGGGGAAAGTAAGTATTAATATTTGTCTAAACACTGCGATTTTGCAAGTTCTCCCACTTTTTAATTTAAAATTAAGGAGGAGCATTTCCACTGTGAGAGACAGAATCTAAAAAAACCAACCGATAATAAATCACGTTGAAATCACATGATTTTTAAAATCAATATATATATTTGTATGTTATTGCTGAAAAATACGTATTTGAACAGTTTAGCCAATCAGCAAGAAATTTGGCTCTCAAAGACCTGTTAGTCTGCCTTTAAAAAGTCCACCTCTACTCCGCTTATAAATCTAAATTAGTAGCACCTGTTTGAGCTCGTTAGCTGCATAAAGACACCTGTCCACCCCACAACCAGTCAGACTCCAACTACTACCATGGGCAAGGCCAAAGAGCTGTCAAAAGACACCAGAGACAAAACTGTAGACCTCCACAAGGCTGGAAAGGGCTGCAGGGCAATTGGTAAGCCGCTTGGTGCAAAAAAAGATCAGCTGTTGGAGCAACAGTTGGAATGGAAGAGGCTAAAGATGACTGTCAATCACCCTCGGACTGGGGCTCCATGCAAGATCCCACCTCGTGGGGTCTCAAAGATGATAAGAAAGGAGATGAATCAGCCCAGAACTACGGGAGGAGTGACAGCGACAGCCCTGAAACCTGACAGATCCAGAGAAGATCTGTGTGGAGGAGTGGGCCAAAATCCCTGCTGCAGTGTGTACAAACCTGGTCCAGAACTACAGGAAACGTTTGACCTCTGTAATTGTAAACAAAAGCAACAAAAGCTCAGGTTTTTAGATTCTGTCTCTCAAAGTGGAAATACACCTACAGTGAAAAGTTCAGACCCCTCCATAATTTCTAAGTGGGAGAACTTGCGAAATTGTAGGATGTTCAAATACTTATTTTCCTCACTGTACCATCTTAACCAGAACAACGCCCAGTCCAAATCAAGACTAGTACAAGACTTAAATCAGGGCAACAGCACGTAGACTATCTAGGACAGAGGATGTAGCACAAAATGAAGAATATTTCACGCCGTACTTGAAGTAACTCTTACTTGAGAGTAAGCGACCAAATAAAACAGCTCCTTTTAACTATTTATGTTTATGCCAGCCAGTTCATAGAGGGTGGTTCTCTGCACCTCCTTCCATCTCTTTTGCTTGCCAGCTCTCTCTCCCTCTTTCTCTTTCTCTCTCCCTCTTTCTCTGGCTTGGTGTCAGCTCCCATTCTCTTCACACGCCGAGGTCAGCGGGTTTAGACACTTTCATACACACTCAACACTCCTCTCTTTGAGCAGCAGAAACACCAAACACGTCCTAAAAAAAAAAATCATATTTTTTTTGTACGCCGTGTGAACGAGTCTCTCAAATACACCTGTTGTACACATTAGATGCAGTATTCTTAACGCAGCTTGCTTTCTTGATTTAATAACTGTAAATTGGTGTAATAGTGCTGACACAGTTATGGAGTAAAGACCCCCGACAGTTACGACGGTTGACTCTATATCAAACAAACAACGACAAAAAACAAAAGTATAAAGTGTAAACAAATGACTGAAAGCAAGAAGTGATCGCTAGTATGATCATTATATTTACTTGCAGGTAATGGTATTCATGATGGTCTTCCCTCTCTTTTTTTGGATTTGCAGCGCAGCAGACTGACGGAGGAGCGAGATGAGGCCCAGAGACAGCTCACTCACATCAAGAGACGGTTGGCTCGGTCAGTCCACTTCTAGCCTACAGGAGTACAGTGAGTGGGCCAAGAAGAAGATTAACGCAGCAATATTTGTGACGACACTCCACGGCTTGTACAAGTGCATGTATATGTGAATTGTGCCAGAATTTGACCCAGGAGTATGTATTTTTAAGCCACTTCAAGGACAATCTTTACTCTTATATCTCCTTTAGCGTGAGAAGCTCGTGGTGTTCCTCGTCAACCAAAAGGAACGTTCCCTTGATTTATCTCAAGGGAAATAGAGTAACCTGATTGTTTTAGCCCTTGTTTCACCCTTCATCACCCTTAGTCCTAGTTTATCCCTGATTTAACACTGGTTTGCCCTGGTTGATCTCTGGTTTTGCTGTGGTTTTGTCCTGGTTTAGTCATAGTTTAACCTTAGCCAAAGTTCGCCCGGCTAGCCCAAGTTAAGCACTGGTTATTTCTTTTTTTTTTGCCCTGGTTTAGTGAGCACTGATTTAGCTTTACGGGCGGTGAAGGAGGTTGGTCCCTTAGCCGGGTTTAGCCTTCCTTTAGTCCTCGATTAAGCCAAAGTTTAGCCCTGCAGGTTTCAGCTCTGGTTTGCACCAGTAACCCCTAGTTACAGCCCTAGTTCTTTAAACCATGTACGCTTTTGCACTAGTGTAGGCTCGTTGGTGTTTATATTTCCTCTGTATTAATCTGGTTTATTTTTTAGCACCCCCCTGTTGGATGCAAGCTAGTTGTTATCCCTAGTTTAGCCCAATATTCGCTTTTGCACTAGTCTCATATTTTAATCCCTGTAGCTCTGCTATTCTTAAGTTTAGATCAAATGTTGCTCTGGTTTAGTCGGATTAATTGCAGAGCTCCTGCCTTCTTAATCCTTATATTTTTCTAGTTTAGCCCTGCTTTAGCATTAGTGTAGCGCTAGTTTAGCTCAAATGTTGCTCTGGTTTAGCCCGGATTAATTGCTAGTTTAGCCCTGCGTTAGCATTAGTGTGGCGCTAGTTAGCCGCTAGTTTATCAAATGTTGCTCTCGACTTGATTTTAGCCCGGATTAACATTCATTTAAAATTTATTAGCCTAGCTTTAGATCCCTCTTCGTACCGGTTGATGCGTTAGCATTAGTGTAGCGCTAGTTTAGCTCAAATGTTGCTCTGGTTTAGCCCGGATTAATTGCTAGTTTAGCCCTGCGTTAGCATTAGTGTAGCGCTAGTTTAGATCAAATGTTGCTCTGGTTTAGCCCGGATTAATGCCTAGTTTAGCCCTGCGTTAGCATTAGTGTAGCGCTAGTTTAGATCAAATGTTGCTCTGGTTTTGCCCTGATTAATCGCTAGTTTAGCCCTGCGTTAGCATTAGTGTAGCGCTAGTTTAGATCAAATGTAGTTCTGGTTTAGCCCTGATTAATCGCTAGTTTAGCCCTGCGTTAGCACTACTGTAGCTCTTGTTTAGCCCAAATGTTGCTCTGGTTCAGCCCTGATTAATCTCTAGTTTAGCCCTGCTTTAGCGCTAGTGTAGCTCTAGTTTAGCCAAAATGCATCTTTGGTTTAGCCCTGATTAACCCCTAGTTTAGCCCCGCAATTGTTTAGCTTTGGTTATACCTAGTTTAGTTTAGTCCTTGTTTAGCCCAAAACCCGTGGTGCTCAAAACATGCACGTTGGCGGCGTTGAAGGATGGGTCAAATGCAGAGGACACATTTCCTCACAAGGTCAGTCCTTAGTTTAACCCTGGTTTAGCCTTAGTTTGGTTCCAGTTACGCCCAAGTTTAGTCCCAGTTTAGTGCGTCAGAATGTAGAATGTCACTTGAACCCTTTGAAAGCTGAACCCCTCTCTTGTCAGTGGCTCCATCTCACAGCTGACACCTGCACTTCCTGTTCTCACCTGTCCTTCCCCGGCCTCTGATTGGCTCTCCCCCCGATTTCCCCCTGGACATTAGCCAATTACAGTGGAAAGGGCCCGATCTTCAGAGCTCATTTTATAGACTAGTCTGTGGTACAGGGACAGAGCCGGCGCAGCCATGACCATCAAACGAGGTAAGAATAAAAAAAAAGAGCCTAATTTAAACTCATAAATTAAATCGTTTTATATGTTCAGGGTGTTATATATTTAAAGACAGTTTCGAATAAATACAATTGGCACCGTTGTGTGTATTGTGACATATTTTCATCCGTCATTTTCTCATTGTTCAGTTCATTTTTCATGAGACCTGAACCCGTTAGTAGTACTGTAGTATTAATCAGTAAATGTAACGTTTGCAGTAGTAGGTGCTCCGCGTATACTACGATGCTGGTTTAAAATATCCTTACTACTACTTAATACTACTACTACTGCTAATACCAGGATTAGCAGAGCACTGTCTCCGCCTGTCTCCGCCTGTCCCCGCTGTGGTCCGTGTTCTCCAGGGGGCGCTGTCTCCTCTGTTGTGAGCGTGTAGAGGACGCGGCTGTCATGTCGCTCATGAAACATTCAAACATCCGGCGGGGAATAAAGGCGCGTCAGCAGAGCGGTAAAGCCTGGTGTCTGTCTGTACGCTTCAATATTTAATACTGGCACATGTGAGGCTTTAGTCAATGAGGGAAGATGTTTAAATTGGGCTAAAAACAGTAGCTGCACGCGTCAAAAGGTGGTGTGCACTCTGTTGCTTTTCTGTTAAAGGGTCCGCCGCCTGCTTTATTTTAGCTGAACGCATCATCATTTCACAGTGGAAATGATTCAAAAGTACAATTACAATGTTGAAATTATTAAAAGAGAATTTAAAGTGCCCCCTACAGGTCGGACGACTCATTGAACCAAAATGCAGTTAAGATAAATATATTTTGAATTTTGCTAAAAAAAAAAAAAAAAAAAATCATAAAAACGTTATCACAGAATAGCAAATTTTTTAGCTTTATAATTTAATTTCCTGTTTGTAATTGATGACATCACACAGAAAAAAACTTGAAATCACGAAACTGCGGCCAGCTGCACTTGGAGCTTGGCATATGTGTGCCGTGCCATAACCACTCCACCATTTTCATGTTATTGTGACGCAATTTGAGTCATAAAACTTATTTTCTCAGCTCGAGGCATGTTTTTGAACCTACAGTATGTATAGTCGTTTACTTTTTTTTTTTTTTACCTCTTTTTGATTCTGATTCTTCAATTCCCAAATTAGTTGACAACTGAAATTAGTTGAAAATTAGATTTGTTGCAGCCCCATCAATAAAGCTGCTTTTTTTGGACTTTGCAGCACAAGTAAATTGAATGGCATGTTTAGAAGTGGGTTACCATGGTTTCAATAGATTGTTAGGCTCCGCCCCCGGGCTAAATGCTGAATATTTAAGGAGTCCGATGAGCGGATGCCACACAAATATGAACGCGTATAAAACAGTCCACATTATAGATTTAGAGCAGTTTGGAGCCAGAAGCTAACCACTCTGATACTGAAATGTTAGCGTGTCCCCTGTAGCGTTCTTTACTGGAGCGGACACAGGGCGGCTCAGGGCTACACTTAGCTCACCCAGACCGTTAGTCCTGGTTTAGTGCTGGTTTAATCCTGGTTAAGTCCTGGTTTAGTCCTTGTTTAGCCCTGGTTTAGTCACTACATAACAGGAATAATCAGATAACACAAAGATCTGATTATTGGCATGTGTTTACCTGCACTCACTTTGAATTTGTTTACATTTTACCTTTAATTTTTGTATTTGCAGTAACATAAATTTAAATGGTATTTTCCTCATTAGCACGGGGACGAAGTACTGAGCAAGTACAGGAGCAAGAACGTACTCAAGTAGAAGTAAAAGCATCACATATAAACATCTACTTTATTGTAAAAGTATTGAAGTAGACGTTTAAAATGTTTCTTTAAAGTGCCCCCTACTGGTCGGACGACTCATTGAACTAAAATGCAGTTAAGATGAATATTTTTAATTTAGCTAAAAATGATAAAATGTTATCACAGAATAGCAAATCTTTTAGGTTTATAATTTCACTTCCCGTTTGTACTTGATGACATCACACCAGGAAATTACGACACAGCGCTGCCGTCACTTGGCGTCTTGTGATGTCACTCGCTGTCTTGTGATGTCACTCGCAGTCCACTGATGTCACTCGCTGTCTTGTGATGTCACTCGCTGCCTTCTGGTTTCAGTGTCTCAGATGGTGATCGAGGAGGTGAGCGTGCTCCAGACCCAACTGGAGATCGAGAAGTCTTGTCGGGAGAACGCCGAGGCTCTGGCCACAAAGGTCGGATTCTTCTACAAACTCGTATTTTTAATGATAATATTATGGCTGAAGCAAACACTTTCTTCTGCATTTATGAAACACATGATTGAGACATTTGTAAGAAGAACCACTTTTGTTTCGCGCACGCCCCAGTGTCAGCTCCTCGGTTGACCGCGCTGGCCGGACGCATCACACGTCTTTTTGTCCATCTGTAACTTGCCGTTTGCTTCAGGTTGATGAAAAATGTTGATTTATTTTAAAGAAAGAGACAGCTAATTCCCCAGAGAGACTGACTGGAACGGAACTGGAACTAGCCTAGTATAAATATCGTTAATTGGTCTATTATATTATTAAATGTATTGAGAAAATCTATTCTTGTTAATATACTGGGGAAAACATAAAGGAATAGCATGACTTAGCTCCTCCTCTTTTGCCCCTGCCGTAGTTGAACAGTGAGAACAGGAAGCTGAAGTACCTGAGCTTGTCCTCGCGCCCGTGTTTGGACGAGTTCCTGCCCAGTATCTCCGACTGCGTCGCCACGGAGACGGAAGCCATAGAGACGGAAGCCATGGAGACGGATGGCGGCTGCGACACCTTTGCGCAGTACCAGCAGCAGGTCAAAGGTAAAAGCACGGGGGTTTAGACAACAGTGAGCGGGTGTGTTCTCCCGCCAAAAACAGAACTGGAGTTGTGTTTGGTTTCATTCACGGGTCGCCCTCTTCTGGCCTTGTGGCAGTCCACCAAACTCCTCTGCATTTTTAAAGTCCATACCCTTCCTTCAGACTCAAATTGCCAATCACCATTAGCGCTTTTTAGTTTAGTTCATGAGCCATCTGCTGCTGTTTGCATGCATTTCATAAAGAACGTGATTTAAATACTTAGAGTATTATATTATGGTTCCCTCATCAAAATACATAGCGGGAGTTGTAGTTAGCTTCATTCATGCTCGTTTCCTTGGTCCCGTTCATGAGGTTGTCTTCTCTGCTCCTTCTCTGAGCCTCAGAAAACGCACAGATTTCTCAGTTTTGTGATGTCAAATGTAGAGATCCAGCGCAGAGCCGTGCAGGGGGAGCGAGACATTTGAAGTAATGCGCGTAACACATTACGTGTGGTTTTGACATGTTTTGAGCAACAGAAAAACGCCCAGTGCCAACACAGGGAAAAATAACGGTTAATGGGGAAAGTATAGAAAAAAACTTCAAGCTACAGTCGACAGGGGAACAAGGTTTGTAGTATGAATGAATGTATTAGTGAACCGTTTTAAATGTTTATTTTAAAAATGTATGGAAAACAGTTATGCTAATGTGGTGAGCTCGTAACAGTGATTATAAGGACAAAATGGTAATTCTTCTTCATTTGTTCTTTCCCTGCTCTGACGCTGGTTGAACGACATGGAATGAAAACATTAAAAACTCATTTAACCATCAGTTCTGGCCTTCTCAAGTCGACCGGACGCTTCACTTCCTTTTAGAACTTTTAGAACCTTTTAGAACTTTTGAACTTGCTCTGCTACTGAGCGCTCATGTGACATAAAGCATATGCGAAAAGAATGCGCGCGCGTTCGATTCCTTTCCACTTTGATCCCATGAGCTTTGAAGACAGTGAAACATAAACGCAGTGGTAGCTGGTAGATGGCGCAAGTCTTGAGAATGAAATCTAAAGAATGAAGTCTAAAGAATAAAGTCTAAAGAAAATAATGGCGGTAATGTAACACTATGGATACTAACCGCCATAAAACGCCACCAAAGAAGAAGAAAGCTCTGTGTGACCGTGGTAAAAGTGATCCACAGTGACGAGAAGTAACGTGAGTGCGTCTTCTTGAAACGCCATATTTACCGCAGTGAAGTGCCAATTCTGCTCTGTCCCAGAGGCTGTGGGGGGTGGGGATACGGTTTATTCCCCAAGGGGGCGCCATAAAGTTTAAGCTCTGTCCTAATTATCCACCACATGTGCTCTGGAGACACGTTATAAACACGTTATAAACACGTTATAATTAGATACAGACAGCGCACTGTGCTCTTATTTTGCCCTGATTAGCTGCATTTATATCATATCTTTACTGGGGCAAAGTAGATATTACATTATTACATGAAAAACATTGGTACAGCTCCTTTAAAGTTCTAAAACATGAGATGCCAAAGCAAAGATACTCAAGATGTGTGTGCATACAATACTATGAATATTAAGTGATCTGCAGGCAATAACAGAGTAGTTAGTCTGAATAATACATCATAGAGCTTTTAATTATTAGTGTTTGAATGTGTGCGCAGAGCTGAGGGAGACGGTCAACAGTCTGCTGGAGGAGAAGAAGACTTTAGTTTGTCAGGACCACGAGCAGCAGAGACGCATCGCAGAGCTCACTGCACAGGTACGGCTAATGCTAACGCTAACAGTACTGTATGTCATTCACTGCCTGTCCAAAAACAAAGTCACCGCGTAGATTCAACTAAGCAAATACAGTTGGTCCTCTCCTGCTGGAGAACTGCTGCAGGTGATGATCTTTCAGCTAAAACAAAAGTATTTAAACCCGACTGATGCATTGCTGAAACAACCACGTGGAAAGACGAATCCCGTGGTCATGGAGAAGCTGTCAGTGTGTTTGAGAAGGGTCAAATCATTGGCGTCGAGTAGAAAAAACATCTAAAAGGTGAAGCAGAAACTAATCTACTCCAGATGTGAACCCCAGTGAGAGTGTTTGGAGCTGGAGAAGGCTTTGTGCAGTGGTCACTCTCTCCATCATCAACACAAGATCTGTGTGAAAAATAATGACACACTGGATGGAAACACATCTTTTAATATTGCATAAGCTTATTGAAACAATGCGACAGTGAGTGTGTGCTATAATCAAAGCTAAAGACTTTTTTTGGACATGCAGTGTATGTTACATTAAACAGAAGAATTACAATATTATGATTTATCTAATTTATCATATCAAACATCTATATACTATTATAAAAAAATTTAATTTAAATGAAGAATTGCATTTGCATAAATTATATATTTGCATTACAACTTTTTTCTTTTCTTTTTTCCTATTTAATTGTGCTTCGGTTGTTTGTAATATTTGCTAGGTAAATAAAATGCACACGTTTTATTTTATTTTATTTGTATTTTTTTCCTATTTGCTTGCACACATTTTACACTTGCATGATTGTAGTCTGAAACGGTAGCCAAGATATAACCCAAAAGGAGGGCAAACGTGTGGATCAAATGCAAAATGAGTCAAACTGCGGCCCACGTATCACAGCTGTGGAAGCGCGGGCCCACATTTAAGACGAATCATTTTGAACCCTTCCTGTGATTGACCCCAGACTCAGCGGGACCAGGCGGAGATCTCCGAGCTCAGGGAGACGGTGGAGCAGCAGAAGAAAACCATCAAGAGGTTCAACCGAGGTGGGTCATGTGATTGGGCCAGGGCTAGCGAGGGGCAAAACGTGTAGAAGAACCACAGATTTAAGTATGACTACGGTTACTTTAAAGAAATACAAACTTCATATGTGTCTCGAGGTTCTAATGTGCCTTTGAGACCTCCTGACTTCCATTTTTGAAAGCCTTACAGTGCTCTCCCCACAATTTTTCAAAGGGATGGTAAATATGAGAAAGAAGACGTTCTGTGCTCACAATATGGGGTTGCATTTTCCTCCAAGGATGGTTTAATGTACCTTCATATTTCCAAAAGGTACATGCACCCTAAACATACAATTGCATGGTGTATACCCTATCCACCATCAAGAAAATTGAATTTCATCACCCTCCTCAACCCCGAGCTCGGCCATCGCCACATCAACATTATCGACAGAGGGAGTTCCACTTTCTTCTTCTTCGTTGTCGACCAATTACCATTTCATCTCCCGCATCCTGTGTTGCTGGCGTTAAATCCTCTTCATGGTCAGAACTAATATCCCCAGTAGAATTGCCTGCATTTAGACATGCTGACAGAATGACAGAAGCAGTACATGTGCTTTCATCTTATGTCTTCTGTGATTGGCCGAAACCTCACGTGATTTCAGTGATTAACCAATCAGTTACTCGGTAACATATTAGCTGATATTTTCCCCAACGATCTAATGATGGCTGACACTTGTCTTACGCCTAGTAACGTACTCGTCAAAATGTCGGTGTAATCCCTCATTCTTCCAGGAGCGTTCCATTGTAGAAAAAGATTCATTTGTAGTCATCTGGACTCAATCTCAATCTTTATATCCTACTCAGTGATATCCTTTATATCCTACTCGGTGATATCCTTTATATCCTACTCGGTGATATCCTTTATATCCTACTTGGTGAAAGCAGGGCAGGGCTTTCACCGAGTAGGACCCGAGTTCTCAGACTTGTTTCACAGATTGAGAATGACTCTTGGATGAGAGTCGAAACGTTTTGTTTTTCTAAAACAGAGTCCAGATGATACAACTGACTCTTTTTCTACAGTACTCGTCAAAATGTATTTTTTAAATTCCAACTCACATCAGAAAGTACCACCTCGAGGCATCATACAAATACCATAAAGTAGACAAATGGATACAGTGTACATTTTTACCATCGACACACACAGCGAACTTACCTTGGACGTAACATACGTAAACTTCGTCGGACACAAAACTTTCAAAACAGATTTCTCCCTCACTGACTGCTGAGCGCTCCGCGCATGCGCGAGTTGCCGATTTACGTCGGGCAGCGCCGCAAAACGCGGAAGTAAGAAGTTAGTTTTTCCCACGCGTTAAACAATGTTGTTTCGTCGTAACAACTCGTAAAAGGGCTCCCAACCAAAACGGTTCCACCGTCGAGTACAGTAATAAAGCGTCGCATTTTGATGGCGTAGGATGGCGCTTAGAATTACGTCATCAAACGTAAACTGGTAATGATTGGTCGGAACTATTACCGGACACTTCCTGTTTACGTGTTTTGAAAAGCATTTGGGGAATGAATCTAGAAGTATTTCCCCTTCTTTTCATCACTAGTAGTTTCTTCGTTTGTATTAATTTTTTCTTTTACAAGTCGTTGAAGTTGAGAGTTCCATCATGTAACAAAACTCGACCAAAATTCAAGTCTTATCCGGGGTGAATATCCCTTTTTTTTTTTTTGAGTTTGTTGAATCTGCTGTTTTAATTTGATCTTATGTATATGTCTAATATACAAGGTTTTTTTTTTTTTTTAAAAAGACCTGGTTATTTTAGCTTTTTGGAATTTTTTTAATTATGCCCTAATTAAAGACAATGGCAATTAGAAGAATTAGAATCACATTTAAAAAACTGTAATGTTCACTATGTCATGTTCAGAATAACAACAGGGGGAGTGTTTTGGATCATTTTTGGTATCATTATCTTTGTCAATAATACTCTATTCATAAGAAAAGTCAGTACTGTTGCTGGTCTGGTGTGTGCAGTGTCTGTGATGGCGGCGCAGGAGTTCGATGAGGTGAAGGAGCAGCTGGACCTGGAGCAGAGCCTCAGAGTCAAGGCTGAGGACTTCGCCCACGAGGTAAAACTGAAAGGTCTCATTCACGATCCAATATTCAGGCTTTGAGAGTTTATGGACAGCCGTAGTGTTCGGATTTCCTGTGCAAAAATAGTTTGCATTAATCCTGTTTACCAAGTCCTCTTCCAGATTTGTGACGTCAAAAGCCAGAACTCGTCTATAGTAGAGCCAGACCTCGTCTGAAGTAGAGCCAGGTCTGGCTCTACTTCAGACGTCAGAATGCGTGCCGTCAGAATGCGTTCATTACGACAGTCAGGGAAAGCTAGATTTGGGGGGGGGGTTTCATGGTAATTCCCCCTGATGGCCAGTAGGTCCCTGCCACAGACTTTAGTTCATTTATTTGTTTATTTTTTACTTCTGTTTTACTAATCAGCACATTCCATATTTAGTCAAATAACTCTTCTATTTTGCCTAGTTTTCTGTCCATTTTACCTTTTGGCCTAAAACCGCCCATGACCAGCCTTGACACGTAACGGCATGTTTAAAGGCCAATAACAATACAAACAAGTAAGACATGATATGGGTCCTTTAATGGAACGTACAGCAAACAACTAACTTTAGGCCTGCTAACCTAAGATGATCCATGTTTGTTTTTTTATTTGTTTGTTTGTTTGTGTGTCTGTTTGGCTGTAGATGTTGGTGAAGCAGAAGGAGGCCAACCGTCAGAGCATGGTCCTGATGCAGAGCTCTGAGCCCAGTCAGCAGCTGCTGAAGGCCCTGGACGACCTGGCCGCTGCCACCAAGAGGCTGGAGGACGAGAGGAGACAGCACCACCTTCAGGTATGGAGCACAACTACAAACACAGACTTCCTCAAACTTGCTCATGTCTCGTCTTTGTGAGCACAGAACGTCCTCATCTCTGAAAGCCCAGACGTGCATAGTTCAGAGTTTTGGACCAGACTGCTCTTCTGCGTAAAGTTATCGTTTCCCCCGAAAAAGAGATGGATTATTCAATCAATAAAGAAAGAAAAAGAAAGAAAGGAAGGAAGGAATAAATATAGTTTAGACGTAATGTGTACAGTCCTGTATTTAACATTTTAGTACCTATGTATGCTTTATAATTAAACAGTTTTTATGTTTGTTTTTTATGTTAAAGTACTGTTTTATAGAAGAAGGAAAAAAAGCAGTAGTCATTTTCAGACCCCATAAAAAGCAGAAACTGCTCTTCTCTTGTTACTTCTACTGTCATTCGCTGTTTTTGCAATACTTGAACCGTAACCCGGACATTTACAGCCATGTTTTAACCCTGTTTTGATCATCTGAATATCAGCATCGGGATTAGATGAAACAACATCTAGATATTCATTTCTGTCGGTCTCACTATACCAGAAAGTACATTTGTGTTTTCCCCTCAGGTGCAGAGTCTGGAGCAGCAGCTGCAGCAGAGCGCGCTCCCGAAGCAGGTGGAGGTGCTGCAGAAACAGCTGCTCCTATTGGACGAGGAGAAGAAGGAGGTGGAGTCACGGCTGGAGCAGGAAGTGAGGCGGAGCAGTGAGCTACAGCGCAGAGGTGAGACGAGAGATGCATTCTGATTGGTTCAGGACTGATGTCTACAAAGCCCTTTCTGTGGAGAAAACAATGGCCTTTGAATAGGTTTGGATTGGAATGTATTCATTTCAGGGCCATAATTTAGTCATTTAAGTTTATTAAAGACCAGATAAGAAATGTATGGTAAATGAAATAGCTAAATATTCATACTGCAGATGTTTTGATCTGGTTTAAAGTGATGAAGTGATGAAAGTGTGAGTTTTGTGAAAACGTGTGGCGACAAAGCAGATCTCATCGCAAATGATATCTTCTCTATTATTTGTCCTCCCTTGATAAAGACCTATGTTTTCTGTTTTTACTGACAAAAGCAGAATGATGCTGTGGCAGGAGTCACTGTTTTTATATCTATAGCACGTTTTCTTTTTTAAAATTGTTTTATAATAACGCAACCAGAAGTAAAATAGTTCTAAACGACTCATTCTAACGTGTGATGTTTGTGTCCACAGTGTCTGAGCTGAAGCGGGCTCCACCCCCTGTACCTGTATCAGCCCCGCGCCGTACCCCAGATGTAGCCCCGCCCCCCGCACCTATTCCCCAGCCCCCGCCTCCCCCTCCGCCTCCCCCACCACCTCCTCCCCCTCCCCCTCCCTCCAGGTGTAATCCGATCAGGTGAGTGCGGCAAACACTTGGATTGCACAAAACTAGATATAACAGTAAAACATAACAGTGAATATACTGTTACTTCCTTTATACATTTAAAGGAAGGTATGTTGCCGGCACGACAGGTGTGTTTATACCTGCTGTACATATAATTATTATTATAGTTTTACATCAATTGTAGGTATTTGTGAAGAAAACGTTGAAAAATAATTCCAGTCAAAGTTTATGCATAATTTACACAAAGAAACAACTTTTTTGACTCTATAAACATTAATCCAACAAAATAGAGTCGCTCTCATGTATTTGTATTTGTCAAATTAAAAAGATTGTGACATTGGATGAGTTTGGCCCAGTAAACCTAAAAAATGTGCTATTCTGTGAGAGATTTGTATCATTTTTAGCAAAAATTTGGTTCAATGAGTGGTCCAACCTGTAGGGGGCGCTTTAAAGGGTGCTTTAAAGGGCACATCATTAATCGAGTAAGTACGGTGTTTCTTTAATCGATCGAATTCCACTAAATAAAAAAGAGTCAAAGTTTATGTTTTTATCTCTTCACATGATTAGATTTTTAGTTTTTTTTTCATCTCACATATAGTTGTTTTGCGTTTAGTCAATATAAAAGTGTCAAATCTGGTTTGCGCTGTGTCCCCCAGCTCTCTGATTGCCATTATGAGAAAGTCTTCCAAAGGATCCAAGTCCACTGCGAAGCCCGAGCAGCCCCAGGGAGAATCAGGTACTGTTGCGTCTGTCGCCCTCTCCGTTCTGACCGACGACCCCACCGTTTTCTCAGTCCGACCTCTTGTGTCCCACCAGCAAAGGACGAAGTCAAGGTGAAGGCGGTGAACGAGATGATGGAGCGGATCAAACACGGCGTCGTGCTGCGGCCAGTCAATGCTCCGGACGGCAAGGTCAGCATGTCGACTCGAGCTGGGGGGGTCACAGGGTCGCTCACCATTCAACATGATACAGCCGGCCCACGACGCAACATATCACGACAAGGCGATACAAGCGATAATCGATATATTGCTCATGATATTCTACGATATAAAGAACCCAATACATTTGAACAACATTTTTCTTTGTTAAACTAAGACCTGCACAAACTCCAAAAAGAATTGACACCCGTTTTAATCGTCAAAACAGTCCAAATGTCAAGTGTTTTCGCGTAAAAACAAGTTTCCCTTCTTTAAACAAGCAACAAAATTGTGGTGCGGTCACAAAATAATTAGTGAAAAAAATGAATCGGCCCACGATATCGATATTGTATCACCAAATTTAGTATCCGATATATCAATGTTTGGATATTTCGGCACCCCTCGCTGAAGCTACACTGAAGATAATGCACTTCAATTATGAGGTGAATTCAGGTGAAGTGGGACTCTGTTTTTGTTTTTTAGTTTGTTTTAGGTATTAAGATTAAGTAACCAAATATTTGTCTCTTTTCCTTTCTCTATTGGTTCATACTCTTCCCTCTTTCTGATTGGTTGATTGTTTTCTGTCTCCCCCTGGTGTTGGCGCAGAGGACAGCAGTTAAAGTGAGTATATGACCCGCATTGTACGTCCCCTGTGGTCGCCCCCTGTGTCTCTGGTTATGTTTATATGCGGGGGTACAACGTGAACGTGAAACTATCTTCGAAGTGACAGCAGCGTTGCCCGGCAACTCTGCCCAGGCCGTTCCTCATGCCAATGTGCCAATCGTACGCTGCCGTTGTGCCCCTGGGCAAGAAAGTACACGCTCAGCAGTCCACTGAGCAAGCATAAAACATGTGCGAGTCGTCCTTTATTTGTAGACGGTCTCCCTCTTCAGAGCCCAAAATCCTTGGCTCCACATTGTGATGTCATCAAGTGGTAATTAAGGCAGTGTCTTTGTATTTTAAAAGTCCTATAATCCATACGTCATCGTCTGATAATTCAACAGTCAAATATCCTTCACTAAGGTGCAACTTTGAAACTAAAAGTGTATTTTTTATGTATACTTACTTTATTATAGCGTTATTTTACTTACATATATTTATTTTTTTATGTTATTTTGTCAGGCGCCTCTAGTGGTCGAGGAGAAGCAGGAAAGCGCCATGGAGGAACTCAAAGGGATTCTGGTAAATACGTTTTGTGCTCGCATTCAATTGCTGACCCCTGGTGGCTGGAGGCGGCATCTCCATTAACAATACTCGTCACACATTTAGCTACAGGCTTAGCTAACAAAACTGCCCCCGTCTCATGCATAGACATTATGCAGATGACATCGCCACATTCAGAATTTTAGCAGTAAATTCAGAATTGTCAGTGCGGAGTAAAAAAAAATAAAAATAGATAACTGATGACAAATAGAAAAGTCTACAACCCTGCTAAAAGTTGAGTTTGTACCTGATTTAAATTAAAAAAAACAACCTCCAGCTCACACAGGAACCACACACAGTTGAACCGATAACCATTCTCTGTTGTTGAGTCCGTGTGTAGAGAAAATGAACTGTTGTGGGGTGAGTTGAAGTGTCCTTTATCAAGCCTTACCGTTAGCAAACAAGCTAGCTAAGCTCTGCACAGTCACAGCAACAGCAGTGAAAGTACTTTAAGTTTCCATTAACATTGACCATTTTGCAATATAAAGTTAATTTGAGCAAAACAATAGCTCCACAGACAAAAATGAGGCAGAATAAAGCAAAGAAACATTTTATCGGTTGTGCTCCACTCACTTCCAACTCCATTCCACGCTGGAAATTCTGTGCAACATTAATGTAGTGGCTTAAATATCCGTACAAATCCTGACTTAACGTGAACACACACTGGGCAAGACACGCGCACTGCTGTGGTGGAGGTGACTGAGTGCTCGTGGTGTTCCAGGAGACGGTGAAGCGCAGTCCCAGTCGAGGCTCCCAGGACTCGCCATCCTCTCCACAGCCCAAGGACTCAGAGCTGGAGCTGATCCTGCGACGGAGACGCAACAAGGCTGGAGAGCCCAAAGGTACCATTGTGGGGAGGGTCTGTTTGCATATACGGTGGAACAAACTAGTTACACTGATCAGGATGCGGACTCAGATCTAGAAAGGGTCCAGTTAGGTACTTCTGACTGAAGCCATTTGTCTTGAGGGGCGTTCACACTGCAGTGTCAAAGCGTCGTTTACATTCAAAGTCTATGCGGGCGTACAGCGTTTTTGCTGCGCTTTTTGAGTGTCCGAGCAGCGCAAAGCTAACGTTTGGAGCACCTGACGCGGGGCGGCAGGGCAGGGCGTTTGAGCGCCAGCCGCTCTAGACGCTCTGGACGTGTGTCCCGGCCGGCGCAGAAGTTAAACAAAGCTGAACTTTAGGCGGCCGGCGCGGCAACCAATCAGAGACGCACCTACGCATTTCATTAGGAAGAAGGACCAAAACAAGGACCAAAACAAGGACACAAGGACAAAACAAGGACCAAAACAAGGACCAAAACAAGGACCAAAACAAGGACCAAAACAAGGACCAAAACAAGGACCAAAACAAGGACCAAAACAGACCAAAACAAACCCTGCACCAGCATCGATGTCCCACTACGTCATGAGGAATTTAAATAGTAAGACAGCTGGTAGTTGCACCGGAGACTAAAACTAGATAATCATTTGAGTATTGTATTGTATTGGGGGAAAAAATATCACTTTTTTGTCCTTTTTTTTTTCATAATTGGAAAAAATAAAATAACAACAAAAACAAAATCACATGAAACAGGACAATATTTGGTCTTACTTGAACAGTTTTAGAAAGATCTTGAGCTTTCATCATTGGTTGTGCGGTCAGACCCACTGGCCCACAGGTTGGCGGTGCAATCGCAGCTGGTGAATACTGCCGGTGTGTCCTTTGGCAAGACACTTAACCCACCTCCCCCTCAGCTCACTCTGCGACTAAGATATCACACGTTTGGTAGAAAACTGCAGCTCGACTTTGGCCGCACGATGGTTCTAACATTTGTGTCCGCTCTTCCTTGCTGCAGGTGAGCGTGAGGGCCAGCTGAACCACGTCTCCTCCTCGGACAGTCTGCACAGCCGCAGGACCAGCTCGGACTCCACCAGGGACATGGAGACCTCGGAGAGTCCGGGGGTGCCCTCGGACCAGACCGCCGGGCCTGCCGTGATTCCGGAGCGCAGGGGGTCTGTACCAGGACCCACCGTGCCGCCCCGGAGAAAGAACGCAGACTGTGGCGGACCGAGAAGAGAATCCTGCAGCTCTGCGTCCGAGGCTCAAGTCGCCAACGGAGCCGTTCACAGGTCAAAGTGAAGGATTACTGGGATCGTTTACAATATTGTATTTTATTTCGAGAAAGCAGGATAGTGTGTATTTTAGATAAGATTTCTTTATTTTGTTGATTACGACGTAAGATTGTGAAACTCTAAATGAAACAATGAAATGTTATTTTGAATGGCCAAATTGGTGTCTAGTGTATATATTTTGCAATTTAAATTGCAATACATTTTTTGTAAAGCCCCAAATCACACCAGCAGTTGTCGATCAGAGAGCTGAACAAAATTGTTGATTTTACCAGCAGAAAGTTAGAAAAAATTAAACAATGAACCAGTCTTTGGTCAAACACAGAGCGCCCCCTGTCCTTAGACCCTAGTTCTGCAGGAAAGACTACACAGAACCCTTTGGGGAAAAGTAGAAACCTCGGGGAGAACCACAGTGAAGGAGAGGTCCTACTCCCACGGACTGAACCAGGACTGAACCTGAACCAGGACTGAACCTGAACCAGGACTGAACCTGAACCAGGACTGAACCAGGGCTAAACCAGGACTGACGCGCTTCCATTAGCAGATGGAGAAGGTGGAGCCAGAACCACTCAAGGCAATATATAGGCCTGGAGAATTACAGTAGAATAGAATAATATTGTAGACCAGCCACAAAGTTTATAAAGCTGGACTTCCTCACAACATGGAAGTGAAAACATGAAATCATAAATTGGGGGAACATTGGCACCTTATTTAATTGACTCATGCCAGATTGAAATGTGGTGTAGTCTGAATCTGGAAGGGTTCTGGCTGAGAGCAATCGATTAAACAGATAAATCAAACTTTTATTGAATCTAGCTGGGAGAAAAGCACAGACATCTTTCCATCCACAAATGCACAAAGCGCTTCCCTTTGCTTGTTTTTCATGAACAAAATAGTCTGAAATCAGCTGTATGTCCATCGGCATCACCATATTTGTTTTGATATGTTTGGGGAGGTCACATTTGGCTTTCATCAAACCACAATGCAGCGCTGGTGGTTCAGGCCCTATCCCAATCACAGGAGATGGGCCAGATGCCAGATGAATTCTCAAGAGCGAACTCACACATATCATGATAATTCATCTTGCTGGCCAGGTTAGCACTTGTCTGGGATCCAGAATACACATCTCTAATACTTTTATGACGAGTGAGTCCGGTCACACTCCCTCTCTTGCTCCTCGAGTCAAACTCAAACAGAACTGTGCAATCAGGTTCATTCATTTAGTACAAAATAAAACGTTTTATGAAGTCATGAGTTCTGTGCTTTGCTCATTGATTCTGCAGAAATCCACAATGTTTTCCAGTTCCTGTGATATTTTCTCCCGTTCTTTTTTCCTTTCCCCCCAGCAGGCGCCGTCATTTGGCTGCCCGGGCGACTGATGCTCTTATGCATGTCTCTCATGTCGCATCCGTCATCAAATCACGTTCCTATTTTGTGAATTTTGTTCACTGACAATGGCAATAAATATTCCTGATTCCTGATTCCTTTTTGAGTTAGTGGTAAATACTGTTATTCTTAGGTGAGAGAGGTTTGACTTTGTTCTAACACGAAGTCTCTGTTTATTTCAAACCAGGCAACACGTTAAGACTAAACCTGGTTCACCCTAAGGACAAGAGTAGTGAAGAGTAGTGAAGTAGTGCAGTGAAGAAAGTTGTAAAGAGCGCCACATAGGGGAGACTAAACAGCCACTTCACAAGAGGCTTTATCAGCACAGAAGACACGCAAGTTCAGGACCCCAGAGCGCCGTGCATCTTCATCTCAAAGCCACAAACCACTCTATTGAAGACAGTGAGGTGGAGATTCTGAGCAGGAAAAAAGATGGTTTGAAAGAGGAGTTAAGGAGGCAATCTTTGTTAAAAAAAAAGAGAATCCTTCCTTAAATCGTAATGGAGGTTTAAGATTCAACCTTCCAGTTGTTTATAATGGTCTGCTGAAACCCTGGAGACGCCCGAGGCATTCGGATGCTAATCAGGTACTCAGGAAAGAGGTCGCCAAGTCAGTGAACAATAGGCCCATCCCATTTGGTTTCGATGGCCCATTTATCAGGGTTCCCGCCTGTGGGCAGGGCTGTCACAGAGTAGGATATAAACCTGAGTTCTCAGATTTGTTTCACAGAGAGTCGAAACGTTTTATTTTTCTAAATCAGAATTCAGATAACTACACCTGAATCTTTTTCTACAATGGAACACTCCGGGATGAATGAGGGATTACACCGACATGCTTATAAGAATTTTGGGCAAAAAAACCTTGGAACTTGTTCGGGAACTCGAACCCACAGCCAGGAAATTAGAGAACAGCAACCACTTGATGTTCAATCTCAGATGCAGACAAAAACAATATGATCCCGAAGAGCCTACAGAGCAAACCACCAGTTAAAGGACACAGAGCAGAGAAGATCTGGAGAAGGAACTTAATGCAGATGCTCAGTGAAAGGATCCAAGAAAAACAATTTCAGAATTTCAGTATCTGTTCTGAAAGACAGAACAGATACTTTGCAGAAGAAATTAACAAGCATCCGCCCTGAAGAAGCCTTCAAGAGTGATGGATTTTACACAGACAGCACAGGAAGCGCAGCACAGAAAGAGAAAGGAACGCCAAATCAAGAAGTTTAACATCCTCTTGAATAAAAAGGACCCATGTAAGGACCAGCATGACAGAAGTATAGGGACAGACCTAAGTAAGACCGGCAAAAACAATTGGATCAAGAACCTATCAGACTGCGTCCTGTCTCAGGCAGAGAAAGACGTGCTCTCCAAAGGGCTCAACTTTTCAATTACTTCCAAGCACATCCCTACAGAACATTAGGAACAACAAGATGACAGAAACTGAGGCTGCAGACCTGAGGTTACGCGTCACAGCTACTCTGAAGAGCGCCAAACCTCCTCCTTCAAATATCACATCTGAGGAGAAGAAGGCACTGTCTGCACTACAAAAAGATCACAGCATAAACATCCAGCAGACAGGGGGCGCTGCACTGTGATTCTTAATACAGCTGATTATGAAGCCAAAGTCCACAGCCTCCTCGAGAACTCGAACACATACGAACACAAAGAGACCCGTCCAGTGGCTACAAGAAGAAGGTGATAGACTGTTTACAGAAGCTTGAAAAAGAGGAGGTGATAGACAGGCTTCTGTATTACAGACTGTATCCTGGGGAAGCCATTCCATGCATTTATGGCCTTCCCAAAATTCACAAGAGAATGTTCCACTCAGACCCATTGTGTGCAGCACCGAGTCCATCACATACAATGTGGCCAAGCATTTAACAACCTATCTTGGCGCCATTGGTGGGGAACTCGGAACATCATGTGGAAACACACACTTTTTGTGGACAAAGTGAAACATCTCCAATTGGACTCAGATGACCTGATGGTCTCATGATGTTGTGTCCCTCTTCACCTGCATCCCGACCTCTGAGGCAGATGCAACAGTTAGTACGAGACTGCAGGAAGACACCACCTACAGGAAGGACCAAACTGACACCTGAACACATCTGCAAACTACTAGACATCTGTCTTAACACCACATACTTTCAATTCCGGGGACATTTTTACAGGCAGATTCCATGGCTGTGCCAGTGGCTCGCCCGTCTCTCCCATAGTGGCCAACTTGTACATGGAGCATTTTGAGAAGAAGGCACTGACCTCCTTTTCAGGCTTTGCTCCAAGTCTTTGGTACCGTTACGTAGATGACACTTTTGTGACAATTAAGAAACAAGAGCTGGAAGCCTTCTCAGAGCACATCAATGCAGTGGACGGCCCGCACATCAGGTTTACAAGAGAAGATGCAAAGGAGAACTCTTGGAGTTAGGAGAAGAGGAGAAGACGGGAGCTCCAGACAGAAGTATATAGGAAACCCACACACACTGGATCAGTACCTGCTCTTTGGCTCTAACCACCCACTACAGCATAAGCTGGGAGTGATCAGAACACTACAACACAGAGCACAAGCGGTGCCCACCAGCTCCGAGGGCAGAGAGGAAACACACGTCCGGAATGCTCTCTCAGCCTGTGGATACCCGACTTGGGCTCTGAACAAAGTGAAGAGAACCAAAAAGCAGGACACAAAAGGGACAAAAGGGAAACAGAACCTAGAAGAAGGGGTGTCTCTATCCCTTATGTCTCAGGACTGTCAGAAAAACTGCAACGAATTTTTAGACAACACGAAGTCCCTGTTTATTTCAAACCAGGCAAAACATTAAGACAAAAACTGGTTCACCCTAAGGACAAGATGCCGACACAAAAACAGAGCAATGTAGTGTATTCTATCCAATGCAGTGAAGAAAGTTGTACAGAGCGCCACATAGGGGAGACAAACAGCCTCTTCACAAGAGGCTTTATCAGCACAGAAGACACGCAAGTTCAGGACCCAGAGCGCTGTGCACCTTCATCTTAAAGCCACAAACCACTCTATTGAAGACAGTGAGGTGGAAGATTCTGAGCAGGAGAAAAGATGGTTTGAAAGAGGAGTTAAGGATAGGCATCTTGTCTTTGTTAAAAAAGAGAATCCTTCCTGATTCAAACTTCCGGTTGTTTATAGTGGTCTGCTGAAACCCTGGAGACGCCCGAGGCATTTGATGCTAATTAAGGTACTCAGGAAAGAGGTCGCCAAGTAAGTGAACAATAGGCCCATCCCATTTGGTTTCGATGGGCCATTATACGGGTTCCCGCCCTGTGGGCAGGGCTGGCACAGAGTAGGATATAAACCTGAGTTCTCAGACTTGTTTCACAGATTGTTTCACAGAGAGTCGAAACGTTTTATTTTTCTAAAACAGAGTCCAGATGACTACACCTGAATCTTTTTCTACAACTAAATGACCAATGAGCTCCTCTGTTTCACGTGGGTTAGGGTTGTCATGGAAATAAATGCATTTGATTTTACAGTATGTTTTGAGTTTGACTCAAGGTGCGACGGAGGGAGTGGTGACCAGACTGAGGAAAGAGAAGACGAGTGCATTCTGTATCCAGGCAACTGAAATCCAACCTGGACTAGACCATGACTACACTGGGCTCAAACCATGTGACTGCATATACAAGTCAGTACAAGCTGTGGACAAAAGCACACTTTCAAGTATGATCGTATAGTGATGCATTTGTCTTTCACGGCACTTTTGCAGTCAGTACAATCCAGGCCCAAGCCGGGGGTCTGAGATCAGACGAGGTCGGGCATGGCACTGGTATGAGGTACCACTGGTATGAGGTACATTAGCTTTATTTCTCGCTTTTCTGCATAAGTAAAAAGTCCATGGCAGAAACCTAACCAGTCAATGCTAATGAGGTTCTTGACTGCCCTAACTCGGACCACAATAGGGTCATGCCAACCGGATATACATGGCAACGACTTTCCTACCATGGACCATGCTTAGACAAATGAGGGATTACATGGATTTCTCCAGCACACCTGTAACATGGCCTTGTTTGTTTCTGCAGTGGAGCAAAGGAGAACCAAGTCTCAGGTGAAACCCAGGTCCAGACCAACGGGACAAACGGAGTGGACGACAGCGAGAACAAAGTGGACGGACTCAGGGACACAGGGACGGTCCACGGAGCCCAGTCCTAGACCGGTCCTAGGATGTCTCAGAAAAATATATTCAAATCTTGAAATACTAATTTAAAACTATAGCAAACGGCCACAGATTTGCCTTTGACATTTCATAAACAAGTTAGACTCTTCACTATTTACTGTATGATACACCCATAGTAATAATAATACTACTACATTTAAATATATAGAATAAATCAGGTCATTTAAATTATTTTTGTCGTAAAATGTTCTCAATGAAAGATGATGAGGTTCACTGTAAAAATGAGAAAGAGTTCAAGATTGAAAGGGGGAAAAGAAACTACAAATTTGAAATGACAGATAAAGTCAGCATTTATCTATATTTTAATGTCCATTTTATATCGATTGCAGAAATGTAAAAAAGTCGAAGTTAAAAGTCAAAATGCATTTTATCTTAAACGGATTAATATTTTGAGACGTTTCTATTTCTACAGTGGCTCTTATCCTCTTTCTTTTATAAACACCATTTCACATACATCAAAACAATGTTGCCAACTCAACATGCATCAACCAATAAGCATTACACACACCAAATATTGAAACACATTTGTTTGCGGCCAAAAGTAATTGCATATACTCCAACGCAATAGTGGCCGATCAGCAGTGAAGATTTATGGATTTTCTGAAACAAATTCGTGGACTGACTTTAACATTTGAGGGACGCTGCACCTTTTTTTTTTTTTGCACAGTTCCTCCTCAGAAGAACAACTAAAAGCTTTGGATCTCCTCTGTTTGATGCACTATATGTAAACGCTGCCTTTTTACCTATCGTTCTGTCACTAACTCTTTGTCCGGGGAAATGTTGCAGGTTTAGTCTGTTTAAAGCGAAAAGGAAGAAGACACTTCCAGGTTTGGTCGCCCCGGGAAGTGGATTCAGTCAGTTTTGGTTGTGCTGGGGAAAATTAAATTCCATCTCAGTTTTGGGAAGTTGAGACTAGAGCTCGGGATTGTGTCGTCACAAATGAAAGGATTTTTTAGTGAGCCTCATGCTAACCTCTAAACTAAAGGACACATATTATGCAAAACTTTTTACTATGCTCTAACATTGTTCCCTCATCAAAAACACGACTGGAGTAGCATTTAGCTTCATTGGCGCGAGTTTGATGAATCCACGTTAGAAAATCCTTTCCCCTCTGAGCGTCAAAAACACTCTGTTCTGAATCTCCCCGATGTGTGATGTCATATTAAGTCCACAAATCATCACTAGAACCGTTCTAAACGTCATTGCAACTCCGTGGCTGCATTAGCACGTCGGAGGAAAGCTAGCATTTGTGTCTCCTATGTAATTACCTCGGGCTGCCAGTAGACGGAGCCCAAAGTTTAGTTCCTGGAGTGGGAAAAGCCAGGAAGATTTTTTTTTTGTTGCCAAAGTAAATGTACAAGGACATGTTTAAAGGCCAATAAAAAAAAAACAAATAATACATAATATTTGTCCTTTAAAAGTATTCTGACACTATTGTTGTATTTATCGGTAGTGACCATTTTGGCCATTTTGCACATCGGGTCACAAGTTCGATCCCGAGCTCTGTTGGTTTATGGATGGGAATAAAGGTTTAATCAGGAGTTTGCTTTAAAGTCCCTTGTAGCAAAAATTGCATTCATGTGGTACATATAAAGCCAAAATGCTACAAAAAGCTATCTTAAATTGTAATTCCAAAGTAAAAAGACATGGACGCTTTTAGGAAACAACTTTTGTACTGACTATTTGTAGACTTCAAGTGCGCATTGTCGTCTTGCTACTTCAATGTTGATATTCAGCTACAGTTTCCAGGGTTACGTCGTTATGGCTAAGTCTTTTTAACTTAACAATCACATCGTTGGGGTTGACTATTGGCAACACTTTCTCAACGTATTGTGAAAGGATTATATCACTTTTGCTCATTTATTCTACCGGAGAAGACACGAAAACCAGGTCAAGTCTACAAACGGCAATTTCCACTAGAGAGTTCTGACCCGTCTGCAGCTCAGTTTTAAACGATAGAGATTCTAGAGCGTTGTGATGTGTCCCGTATCTCATGAATGCAGTCGACTGACCCAAACATCCACTAGTTCTCAGGGCTTTGGGGCAGAATAACACCGGAGATGTGAAATATTTCACTTTGCCATGTTTGAGGCGCTTTTGAGTTCCTTCTACCTCCTCCTCAGCCTCGGGACACGCCTCAGTATCATCACTACTGCAATATCGTAGTTACTGTTACTATCCTCTGTAACCACTGTCTTCCACTGGCCTTTACCTGCACTGAGACCACCTGACAGACCTGCGCTGTATACTTGTGTGGCATATCTGAATATTATGGATATATAACGAACAAGCCTTTTTTCTGTATCGCAGTTAATGTACATTGAATGGAGAAACGTTGGTGCGTAGATACAGTAGTGATGTGATGAAGGTAGATTAGATTTAGGGAAAGCTCTTCCGGTGCCTAGACCCTGGTGTTGGAAGGTCTGCTACATGAGCAACTGACGTCATCCTAAAGGTCATAACTTAATTAGTTCACCTCATAATGGCCAGAGTCATTTCTCAAGGTTTTCTGGAAAATGGAAAAAACACTTTACACACATCTTAGAAAGGACTCAGACGGGCTGTTTTTTTGGCCACCTCCAGCATTCCAGGCCAAATTTATGGCGCGTCAACCAATCAGGAGCTTCCTCCAGAGCAGCAGTCATTCATCTAAAAAAACAAAAACAAAAAAACAGTCGGTGCACAAGGCAGCAGTTTGTGTCCAGTTCAGAAGTGCGTGTCTCCATCGTCCGCCCTCAAAAGAACGTGCTTCCAACTCCAGGAATTCGGCGCGGTTTTGAACGTAGCATCATAATTTTTAAAAGTTTATCACAAAAATCGTTTGGTGCGAAATTATTATTTTCTGTTTTATCTTTGTGTTTTGCCATTTTGTTTCCACCCGAGCCTGCGTTCACTCTGCGTGCCCACTTTGGATCATTTAAACTGTAGACGGTGGAGACGCTTTTGGACCGTTCCGATCTGCTCCAAACGCAGCAGTGGAAACGAGCCTATCGCGCACCTTTTTAAAATGGCTGCAAACGGAGGGATTCTACACGCATTTCGCTTCAACGAGAGGGTCTTTTCTTGATTTCAATACATCCAGAGTTTGCAGATGAAACATTGTCCATAATATGACGTCACTAATGGTACTTATGCTTTTTCTTATCATTTTAAAAAGTGGATTTCAGTACATAAATACATAGTCTGTGGGTGAAAAGAATTGTTGTGGGCTGAATAGTGAGTGTGTGTCTCCCCCTGCTAGCCGTGTCTGTGACAAAAAAAAACACATGCAACTGTGTCACTGACTTCTGTATTATTTGTAATTCTCTTGCAGCCGACCGTCTATAGCTAATGACACAAACGATACATGTTTTACAGTGTTTTCAGACCACATTTGAAAGTGCTTTAAGTTTTCCACATTTTTCACTTAAGATCTTTTTTTTAATCTGCACATAACTTACCTTTTAGCCTTTTAATGTTAGACTTCAGGTCTGGTGAGATTTGAAACAAGTTGAAATAAATGGTTGAATATTGTGTGTATCCAGGGAAAATGTGTGTGTTTTTTTTATTTTTTAAAAGGTGTTGTTTTGGCATCACTTGAAATAAAATGCAATTGAAAAGAACTCAACATTGCAATTTTTATTTCCACACTTGATGGTGGTAAAACGTTTCATGGTGTATAATATTTTGCACAAAAATGTTAAATTTTTTTAAAATAAATTGGCTATACTGCATCAACGGCCAGAAAATTACCGTCCACACGGATCAGATCTGCGCAGTTTTTACTTATGGATCAGGACGTTATTGGAGTTTCCGGTTGGTGTCGAGCTGCGCCTCTGTCTGGATGAGCGACGAGAGTTGGCGGCTGCAACGGAGGCGGAACTAAAAGTCTGCCGTGAAGATGAACGACAATTTCAAAGTGGTTGAAATCTCGTTCTCTGCGCACTCGACGACAACGAAAATCTGTTTGTGATTTGACTACATTTTTTCCTGTTTCAATTGCCTTGCGTACTACAAATAAACATTATGAACAGTGTGGATTGTGGAGCGAGCTGATTCCTGTACAGCGATGATAAAAAGCAGACCGTGAGGCAGTGAAACATTTAGAATAGATTTATTAAGCCAGTCAAATACAAAAGTCTCACATGTGCTTTTGCCTAGAGCAAAGAAAAGAGGAAAAACAACTGCATTTTTACAGCGTACCCAAAAAAGTGCAACGACGTTTAAGTGTGTTCCCTTAACTCAGAGGTGAGCCCTTTGAGGATTATAGCAGGACTAGGGACCAGGGTTTGGACGAGAGTCTGGTCCGGACGAATGAATCTGGACTGGACTACAAACCGGAGTCTGGAACGGACCACGGACCGGAGAAGTGGGATCAAGAGTTTAGTGTTAAAACTATGTCACTTTGATGGAACGAGTACATTTTTGTATTTGATTTAAAAAAAGGTAATCGTCTTCAAAAACGTCAAAAGATCAAAACGTGGCCCAGTTTTTAACCATGTTTTGAGCACGTTATTTTTGCAGACACTTCTTTTATCAGTGTATGTGGCTCTACGTTTTGAACAAGTCTTTTGTGCCTTAAAATGCTGAGATTTTTAACATTTTTTGGTTTACTCCTCTGATTAAATGACTATAACATATTTGCATGTCATTTTTTGTCTAAATTTGTTTTCATAATGTGTCTTTTTTTTTTTTTTTTTTTTGCATTGCCAACAGAAGCTTTTAACTCTCAAGTCCAGCCGTTGTGAATGTTAGCTTGTGTCGCTAACGCCGATGAAGTCATCGCGGTACAACTGTAGTACTTGGTATTGTACTTCATTGAAAAACGTATTTCAGATGGTAATTCTGTTTCGGAAACAAGAAATTTAAAATACAAGATACACTCAGATGAAGAGAAAAAGAGCGAGAGCTGGTTTCCATCGCCGTAACAGACCAGACAGCGTTACTTCAAGTTCATAATCTCACTTTACTTAAAATGGTACTCCTTCAATTTGGAATCTTAATTTTGGTCAAATCAAAATAGGAATCTAAATTTAAAAAAAAGACTTGAATAATGTTACACTGACTCAAAAAAATTAAACATTTTAACTTTCGTTTTCGATCTGCGTCACGGAAACCAGCTCAGGCGCGAATGTCGATTCTCTAAAAAAACGACTTAAAAAGAGTGGAGTCAAGGTTTTCTGTTTTTTTGTTGTTGTTGTCGTTGTTGTTGTTGAATGTGTTGTGGTGAATGAGTTTAGGTCCATCGTCATGGAACAGCCGCGTGTAACGTCTGAGTGCGGCACGAACAAATGCTTTCAATACTACGGAGAGTTTTTGAAAATCGGGATTCTACACGACACAGAGAAACAGCATTACCCAGGACAATGGTGCACACGGATTCAATGCAACTATCAAAAAACAGCAGGATATAAATAAATGATCACCATCGCATCGTTTTCTTTGGAAAATAAATCAGGGGGAAAAAAATTGAAAAAAGATTGAAAATGTTCATATGATGGTTTTCCCATTTGGTTTACATGGGACAGTCTATAACATTAATGTAGAGCTAGGACGGCGCGCGTTCGGGAAAGTACTTTTAACAATGTGGAGTATAGGACAATATTCAAACTTGTAATGTTACTTTTTTATATTGATTATAATTGTCATTGTTTATTATGCAATATTGTGAGAGATCTTAATTGTACTTCTTGTTATTCCTCTACATTGTGCTTTTTTTTTCCTGCCAAACCAATGCTTTGAGACTCGTTCTGGAAATTTATTTTAATGTTAGTTAATTTATACCTGCATGTTACTTTAAAAAAAAAAAAAAAGAAAAAAAAAAGGAATTTTCTGTTTTAATTTCATTTTTAAGCTTTTAATTGCAATATCTGTTCACATTTTATTGGACGTTTGGACATTTAATATTCATTTTAAAACGCAGATAAATGCTCAGGTTTCTGAAATCTACATTTCGGGGAATGAAAAGAAGTTGATGAGGCTGGATTAAAGTTGTTAGAGGGGGATATTCGTTTTCCACCCCCACCCAAAGCGCGCGGGCGTCCCTGCGTCGTCACATTCACATCGAGTATGGTGAATGGCGTCCTATTGTCTGAACCGGGGGGAATGGCTTATTCAAACCCTACAAAACTAAGTGCCATTTTTTTATGTGTGTGTGTGTGTGTGTTTTATAACATATTTGCAGAAGAACAATCCACATATTCCAACCTATTTAAACAACAACTTCAAATCCTGATAATAAAAAAGAGGAAAATAAAACTCATGTGTGTAGAGAAGAGCTCAAGTGTCCACAATATGCTTATAAAAAAGTATAAACACACTGTCGGATATATTAAGTTCAGTAGGAAAATGATGCCAACCAGTTCAAACAGGGCCGCCCCCCCTCTCTCTCTCTCTCTCTCGCCCTCCCTCTCTTCCTTTCTCTCGCGGGGTTCAGTGCTTCCCGGGGTCCGCGTTCTGTCGCTCTCGTTTCGCGAAGGCGGCGGCGGCGGCGGCGGCAGGGGGCGCCACTGTGGCCGCTGCCGGCTGGTCTGTGTGAAATGGCAAAGAAACGGGTCAGTTGGCTTTATTTTCAGCAGGAAAGTCACGGAAGTTCAAACGTCAAAATTGGCCAAACACGTCGCCCCCTGTGAAACGGCCACTTGCCTTCCACACCCGGCATGTCCCCGCAGGACCACCCGTAGGACACCAAGTGCGAGTCGTAGGATTTACCTGCGTTCTCCGGGGGCGGTCGTAGGCTCTCCCCCACCGCTCTCGCTCCTCTGGGCTGAGAGAAGGACGACTGCCACGGGAAACCCTGCGGACAACACCGCCGTTACCATTTAAGATGCATTTCGCCCACCGTGAGAAGGTTGTGTGTGCGTGTGTGCGCGTGTGTGTGTGTGTGTGTATTCCAAAAGGTGTTATCAAAGCAGAAAACTGAGCCTGAACTAAAAGAAAAGGAGGAAAAAGAGCCGTGTTAAATATCAGCCACTCCAGAGAGAAGACGGAAACAATGGAAAGTACTTTGAAGAGTAAGAACTGTTTTGAAGTAAAAGCAAAGGTTGTAGTAAGTTGTGTGGTAGTAAAGGTAGTGAAGCAGTTGTGGTGGCAGCAGTAGAAGTAGCAGCAGGTCTTTGGGGCTGGTACTTGTACTTGTACCAGTCTCACCAAGGCATTAAAGGACACACATTCTGCATTATTTGTATTACTGGCATATCAACTTGTTCTTGTACCTTCACTTTGATATTCCATGTTTCAGAACTTAAAATGTTCTACAAGGGTTGGCGTTAGCACTCCATCTACTGGCAGCAGAGGGAATTACCATGGGGAAAACAAAAAAACAAAAGCTAGCTTGCCCCCGTCATGCATTTTGGTGCGATATATTGCTAAATGGGATTTGACGGCAGAAATGCTCAAATCGAGTCTGGTGGTGATTTATGGACTGAAAACAGCGTGGAGGACAACACAATCACATGGTTGGAAAAATAGTTTTGTGACCGTCCTGTTGCTCAGGCTTTGGAGCTCAACAAAGCGCGACAGACAATGGATATCTTTGGAGCAGCAGGGGAAAAAAAATAGACAAAATGCACCTACAATAAAAGTACTGTAACGACATCATTATAAACATGAAAAAAAAAAAAAGTGGGACTCTTATTTTTGTTTGCGTGTGATGTGATGTTGTTTCTTTGGATGTTTTGTGCAACTTGTGTTTTTATGTTGGGTTTTGTTCTCTGGTCACGTTCTGTTCTATGTTTTATACATTTTTTGGGGGCGGGGAAAAAGAAACAGCACAGCAGATCCCTGGATCTCTACCTTTGAAGTGTTTGGAATGTTTTCTGAGGCTCAGAGGACAAGGGCCTTGTAAACAGGATTAATGAAGCTAAATATAACTCCAGTTCTGTTCCTGACGAGGGAACAATGATTATAACATGGTTAAAAGTTCATTTTGCATAATGTGTCCTTTAAGCAGGTAGGGAAATTGTTAATTGCTATGGCAACGATTCTCACTTGAAACCCAAGGGTAGAAGTAAAGGTAAAGATAGTTACAGTAGTAGTAGTAGTAGTAGTAGTAGCGGTAGTACCAGTCTCAGCGGCGCGTTATGCTGGTAGTCTACAGTGGTAAGGCTGGTAATAGAAGTAATAGTGATAGGTAGTAGTAGTAGTAGTAGTAGTAGTAGTACCAGTCTTACCGGGGCGTTAGGCGGGTAGTCCCGGACAAGGGGCGGGGCGGCTGTAGGCCCTGTTGCCGTGGCGATCCTCGGGGGGAAGTGAACAGGCCACGCCTCCAGCCCCTGCCCCTGAACCTGCACAAAGGGACCACAGTACGGAGGACTGAGAGGGGCGGAGCCTAGGGCAGGGGCGGGGCCTAGAGCGGGGGGGTCACGTCTGTCCTGAGTCTGCCCCTACGACCAGCACCAGCCCGTTACCACCACACAACAACAAGGAACTTATACTTTACACAAGTGTCAACAGTGCACTCAACATGTGATCGGCGAGGGCGCGGCGAGGGCGCGGCGAGGGTGCTCAACCGCAGCGGGCGCGCAACCACTGCAGGTGCGCGATCAAGTCAGATGGATATTAGTGTGCAAATGAATATGCACATGTTTTTGTTTGGTGCACACAAACTTGCATACATCAGTAAAAATAAAGGATGCTAAGCACTCTCACATGTAAATGAACTAAAACTTCCCACATGTTTAGTAAGCAGTGAGCTGGTCTGAACCAGGACTGCACCAGAACTGAACCAGGACTGCACAAGGCATGAATCAGGACTTTAGTCCAGGACAGCCACTGGATTAGTCTTTTGATTTGGAAAACAAAAAACTGTAAATCTTGTTTATTGACGTACTTGTGCGGAACATGCGATTCATTTAAGAACGTTACTGCTGCCCACCACTAACAAACAGAATAAGCATAAACCCGCTCTTGATGTATTATATTGTATAATACAGTATATATACAAAAAGATCATGTTTAATACAAAATGGTCATGAAGGAAAACAAATGTCGTACGTATATTATTAATATGATATTCATTTGTAAAAGACAAAAGTGTTAAATGACAAGGCCCATGATTTGTAGACGATGATTATATATGTTTGAACACTTTTTAAAACATAACGGGTCTTGACCCACTGAGTGAGGGTCTGTTCTTTATGGTCCCATCTGGAGTGAGGCTCTCCTTCTGTTCTTTAGTCTGACCCATCTGGGTGAGGCTCTCCTGTTCTGGGGTCTGACCCATTAGTGAGGCTCTCCTGTTCTTTATGGTGTCTGACCCATCTGGAGTGAGGCTCTCCTGTTCTTTATGGGTCTGACCCATCTGGAGTGAGGCTCTCCTGTTCTTTATGGGTCTGCTGCCGCCATCTGGAGTGAGGCTCTTCTCCTGTTCTTTATGGGTCTGCCCATCTGGAGTGGGAGGATCTTCCTTTCTTATGGTCTACTGATGGGCTCTCGTTCTAGGCTCCCATCTGGAGTGAGGCTTCTCTCTGTTCTTTATGGGGTCTGACCCATCTGGAGTGAGGCTCTCTCCTGTTCTTTCGGGTCTGACCCAATCTGGAGTGAGGCTTTCTCCTGTTTCTTTACTGCGGCTGACCCATCTGGAGGTGAGGCTTCTCTGTTCTTTAGGGTCTGACCCATCTGGATGAGGCTCTTCCTCGTTCTTTATGGGTCTGACCCATCTGGAGTGAGGCTCTCTGTTCTTGTATGGGTCGACCCATCTGGGAGTGAGGCCTTCTGTTTCTTTTCTTTATGGGGTTTGACCATCTGGAGTGAGGCTTCTCTGTTCTTTATCTGACCCATCTGGGTAGGCTCTCTGTTCTTTAGGTCCTGGGGTCTGACCCATCTGGAGTAGCTCTCCTGTTCTTACTGTTGACCCTAGGGGACTCTCGTTACGGGCACATCTGGAGTGAGGCCTCTCTGTTTCTTTATGGGCTGACCCATCTGGAGTGAAGGCTCTCCTGTTCTTTATGGGTCTACCCCATCCTGGAGTGAGGCTCTTCCTGTTCTTTATGGCTGACCCATCTGGAGTGAGGCTCTCTCTTTAGGTTACATTGGTAGCTTTGTCTTCGGTCTGACCCATCTGGAGTGAGGCTCTTCTCTGTTTCGTCTCCCTTAGATTCGTTCTGGTCTGATCCCATCTGGAGTGAGGCCTCTGTTCTTATGGTCTGACCTGCTGGAGTGAGCTCTCTCCTGTTCTTTATGGGTCTGACCATCTGGATGAGCTCTCTGCTACGGGTCTGACCAACTGGTGAGGCTCTCTCTGTTCTTTACGGGTCTGTACCACGGGACTTGTTTATGTCTGATGAAGTGAGGCTCTCCTTTCGTCTTATGGGTCTGACCATCTGGAGTGAGGCTCTTCTGTTCTTTTGTTTGACCTGGAGTGATTCTGGACCCATATGGAGTGAGGCTCTTCTGTTCTTTATGGGTCTGACCCATCTGGAGTGGAGGCTCTTCTGTTCTTTTGGTCTGACCTCTGGAGTGAGCTTGTACTGGTCGCCCTTGGTAGGTCTTCGTTAGGGTCTGACCATCTGGAGTGAGGCTCTTCTGTTCTTTATGGGTCTGACCTCGGGTGAGGCTCTTCTGTTCTATGGTCACATCTGGAGTGAGGCTCTTCTGTCTTTATGGGTTGACCCATCTGGAGTGAGGCTCTCTGTTCTTTATGGGTCTGACCCATCTGGAGTGAGGCTCTCCTGTTCTTTATGGGTCTGACCATCTTGACATTAGAAAAACATGTTGCACTCTGTGTGTGTGTGTGTGTGTGTGTGTGTGTATACACAGTGCAGTCGTGCAGTAGTGTGTGTATAGTGCAGTGGCGTGTGTACAGTGCTGTCATGTGGTGTACAGTGCAGTAGTGCGTGTGTGTGTGTGTGTGTGTGTGTGTGAACAGTGCAGCAGTGTGTGTACAGTGGCGGTAGTGTGTGTGTGTGTGTGTGTGTGAGAATAGTGCAGTGGTGTGTGTACAGTGCAGTGTGTGTGTACAGTGCAGTCGTGCAGTGGTGTGTGTACAGTGCCGTCGTGTGCGTGTACAGTGCGGTAGTGTGTGTGTGTGTGTATAGTGCAGCAGTGTGTGTACAGTGCAGTAGTGTAGTGCAGGGCGTCACCTGTTTGTGGTGCTGCATCTGCAGTCGCTCCAGTTTGCAGCGCTCGCTCCTTTCTCTCTGACACTCGTTCTGCGCCTGGTGCAGCTGCACAGGACAAACAGAGGGCAAACAGAGGGCAAACAGAGGGCAAACAGAGGGCAAACAGAGGGCAAACAGAGGGCAAACAGAGGGCAAACACAGGACAAACACAGGACAAACACAGGGCAAACACAGGGCAAACAGAGGGCAAACAGAGGGCAAACAGAGGGCAAACAGAGGCAAACAGAGGGCAAACAGAGGGCAAACACAGGACAAACAGGACAAACACAGGACAAACACAGGGACAAACAGGACAAACACAGGGCAAACAAGGGCAAACAGGGCAGGGGCAAACACAGACGGCAGGGCAAACAGAGGGCAAACAGAGGGCAAACAGAGGGACAAACACAGGACAAACACAGGACAAACACAGGCAAACACAGGGCAAACACAGGGCAAACACAGGGCAAACACAGGACAAACACAGGGCAAACACAGGACAAACACAGGGCAAACACAGGGCAACACAGGGCAAACACAGGACAAACACAGGGCAAACACAGGGCAAACACAGGGCAAACAGAGGGCAAACACAGGACAAACAGAGGGCAAACACAGGGCAAACACAGGGCAAACACAGGACAAACAGAGGACAAACAGAGGACAAACAGAGGACAAACACAGGACAAACAGAAGACAAAATTAGACGGGGGGAGAGTATTGTCCATAAAGCTTAGACGCTCTAGAATGGAAACATGTCTTATTTGTGTTGAACTGTGACCTTAGGTCCATGGTTTACATACTTTTCCATCCTTCACGTTAGCTAGCGTTAGCTTCTTAAATGCTACCACATGTAAACATTGCCCGTTCTCAGAATGGACTTTACTGTCATTGATCTGTGAATGAACTGTGTGAAGAGGCAATAACACTTGACATTTAATTATATTCATTACAGCATATTAATGAAGCAGTCCTATTGGGTTGTTCACATCAATAATACACTAATCTATTGAAAAGTGTTATGCAAAAATACATAACTTTAAAATTGCAGAACAACAGTAAATGGGTCTTAAATAAACTCAATTTACAAAGTGAGTATTCTCTGCATCGCACTGTTTTCAGCTTGTTCCGAACGCGCCTCGTGAACAACATTCATTGAAAAAGTGACGCGCAGGTTTGTGGACTTTGATTACCTGGTTGGTCAGATTGGTGATTTGACCCTGTAGTCTCTCCACTTGTCTCCTCAGGTCCTCCTTCTCCTCGTTCATGCGCTCCCGATCGCTGCGCTCTTTCCTGAAGTCCTCCTCAAAGATTTTCACCTTTACGGCAGCAAGAACATTGATAGTGCACATGCCAGGCTTTAATACAAAGTTAATTTGTGAAACAGTTGACATTGGTTAAGCGGTTAAAAGTGCACAACTACAGTAGTGTCTTAGAGTAGTATCTGTGATGCTAACTACCTCGGGAGTCTCTAAAATGGACATTAAAAGTGTGTTACATAATAAACCTGGATATATGGAGCTTACCTGCTCCTTTAAGACTTGTATTTGAGTGAGCAGCTCTTGTTTCTTCAGGTTGTTGGCGGCATCGCTGAAATTGCTCTGTCCTGGAGGCTGCTGAGATGTGGTGGGCGGGTGGAGGTTCAGGGCTTCCTCTAGCGCCTACAGGTATGAAAACATCAGGATTAGATTCATTCACCTTTATCTACTTTTTGTGTTTTGATTTTTAGAGGATTTTTTTGGCTTTTCAACTTTATTTTCCCGAGGGCCAAGGTCTCTGGGCCGGGGGTGCACAACACGCCACGACTGTAACAACATTTTGGGTCGCACAGTTGAGGTAATACAATAAAATAACTGCCGCTAGAGTCGATTGTTGTGAAAAATAACATACAAAGTCCTTTACCAACACTGCTTTGCAAAATTGCGCATCCAGAACTAAGAATTAAGTTAGGACTAAACTAGTACCAGCCAGATCTGAAACAGGTCTAAAGCAGAATCAAACAAAGATTAAACCCAAGACCAAACCAGGTCTAATATAGTACTTACGAAGAATTAAACCAGTAAACAAGATTTTTTATTTATTTTATTTTGTCAATATTTGGATGATGGGTCATGGGCCGGAATCAATTGCTTGGCGGGCCTGATTTGGCCCCCGGGCCTTATGTTGAATAGCCCTGGCCTAAAGGCTCTATCAGACATGCCAGTATCGTGTGAAATGGGGGTTGCTCATATGGAGCGCACGTGTGCTATCCATTGGACCACCGAGCTGCACTTATCAAACCTTTTAACATTCCAAATAGTTCATGTTAAAAGTACAGTCTTGAGGTGCTCCTTTGTCCCCACCAACACAACTTGATTCATATTGCTCTTCATACTCTGTAGGTTGCTTCAGACACAAAGTCTAGTTAAGTCTTTCAGATACAGCAGATCGTCCATATACAAACTGAAGAGCACAGGTGACAGGATCCAACCTTGTGTCACGCCATTTGTCACAAGCAAAGTTACGGTTCCCCATTTCACCTTCATTGTTTGGTGAAGTGGTTGGATTAGAAAGGGTGGAAGCTCTTTGATCGCATCAACCATGGCAATTATTATGAAAAGTTACAAACACTTTTGAGGCATTTAAGAAGCTCGGAGACCTTGTGGAGTTCTGCCTTCTCTAACGGCTTTCATCCTCTGCTCAGTCCCACGTTTGCTTCTAAAACCAAACTGAGAGAGGCCTGCACTGACCCGGTTGAGTCTCTGGATCTCCTTCTCCTGGTACTCCCTCTGCTTGCTCAGGGGCAGCAGCTGGTCCTGGAGGTAGCGGATCTTCTGCTTCAGCTCTGTGGTCTCAGAGTTCAGGCACTCCTTCTCTCCCTGGAACAACGGCAGTGTTCTTAAGTCAGTACTGATGTGTCATTTGGAAAAGCCCTCTGAAAATGGGACAGATTATGCGTCGTGTGGGACAGTACCTGGACATTTTCGATCTTGGACTTGGCGAGGAGCAGTTTCTTGTCGTAGTCCCTCTGCCTCTGCTCTCTCTCGGCCTCCAGCTCCACCACGGTCTTCTGAGAGTCGGCCAAACGCTGCCGCAGGTCCGTGATCTAACGAAAAGATGGAGTGCATTTACCGACCTGTGTTTAACGTGGACTTAGAGCTGGGCAATATATTGTAAATGTTGTTTTGAAGATATGTAAAATGTAAATATTGAGAACATTGTTTATAGTAAAAAATACAAAAAAATGCCATAAAAAGAGCCGATTAAAACAAAAATCAAAAGAACTTTTTGTTGTAAACTTCCAAATACAGGTAGAAGTTGGCATTTCTGCACTTTTGTGACTCATTTTACAGATATTTCCAATTTGTCTGATAATCAACCCTCAAAGTGACTGGACTTACGTAGGAATTCCATCACATACAAATGAACGGCGAAGCCAATCTCCGCGTAAAGCCGTATAACCTTTTTATGTCGTAACATTCACTGCAAGTCGTCTCAACGCCAAGTAGACCTGCCGTCGTTCAGTCGATTCGGTCGGTCGATTGAGTCCTGAGCCGGCCGCGCACGAGAGGACTTCGTCAAATCGACACGACTTAAGATTTGCGGAAGATTTTAAGTCGTGTCGATTTGACAAATAGTCGTAGCAGAGTCGCACTAAATCCTCGAGTGGAGAAGGTTCAGGCCGACCAACAGAAAGGAGCTTTTAAGAGTGACTGATCCATTTATTCTGTTTTTTTTTACATAAAATACAGTTTCTTGGTACTTTTCCTGTTTCCATGTAGAATGAACTTACAGTCTTATGACCTTTTGTGCGCATTTTGGGTCAGATTATGGAAATATTTCGTTCTTTTAGCACTATATCTCGCTCCCGTTTCGTCGACTAAATGACGCAAAGGGCGCGATCATGTCCAATTTGGCTTCGATAGCGTACAAACAAAATGAATGAACATGTTTCGGCGAAATCATTTCAAACCAATGCAACATGGACAAAACGAAACAGGAGCTTTTCTTTACCTTTTGTTCAAACTGTGACTTCATGGCGTTCCACTGAATGTCCCACTGTTTGTTTACCTCCAAAACCTGAAACGGACAAAATCGTCATTTAACAACGACATAAACATAAAAAAAACGTACGCTTTTAAATAGTATTAAAACAAGTATACTGACATCTTTCCTCTGCTTCTCCAACAGCTTGATTTTCTTCTCGTACGTCTCAATGTCACAATGTTTGGTCGGCGTTTTCTCTGCTGCTTTTCCGCTCTGAAAAAACAAAAAACACACACATTCACTTTGGTCAGAGCGCGTTCGGACGTTCGGAAGCCTCGGTGACGGTAAAGCGCCGTGTCTCGCTCCCGTTCTCGTCTGTTCTCTGCAGGGGGAGGGGCCAATTCATGACCTAACAAGCGCCATCTTAGAAGTTACGCCAATTATGATATCGTATCGGCCGATATGAGCAGTCGGAGAAGTATTCGAGAGTTTAAAACGAGGTATATAACGAGCCCAGGTGTAATATCGGCGACATTTTACAACACTTTTATCTCATTTACAGTCAGATCAAAGCCCAAATAAACTTTCAGTCTTTAAACTTCATTGTTAAAAGAGGCAGAATAACAGTAAATGTGGCCTTAACAAACCCAATTAAAACCCTTTTGTAATCAGCTAACGATAAACTATATATATATTTGACATACTAAATATATCAGCACGGTCATCCTTTGTGTCAGTGTCGGTCGCACTCTAATGCCAATTTCCAAGACGTGAAACTAATTTAGACTCAAATCGGACAAGAACAGAGCCAAACCAAGTCTAAAACCGGCCCAGACTGGGCTCAGACCAGGACCAAACCCTTAAACAACACGTCGGGACTGGCGTTCGTACTGGTCGCGTCGCGGTTACCTTCTGTGGCGTGCTGGCCTCCATCTTGGAACGCACGGCCTCCTCCTTCACCGGCTCCTCTTTGGTTTCTCCTGCCTCTGCGGTGGTCTCCTGCGGGGCCGGCGTGGTTCCACCTGTCACCAGCTCCTTCAGCTTCTGGTTCTCCAGTCTGCAACACACACACACACACACACTATATGTCTAATCCAGTGCACCGGACCAGCAGCTGCTTCCTCCTGCTGCTCCTCCTCCTGCTCCTCCTCCTCCTTTTGGGAAGACCCTTCTTTACCCGAGTGAGCAGTTTGTTATTAGAAAGCCAAGAATCAAAAGTGAAAGGCTGCGAGTGTGTCAGACGGAAGTGGCCAATGGATGTCCTCGGAGAGTCGAGTGTCACTTTCATTTTCATTCGTTTGTGAACTTTGCACCGACTCGGAAACACTGGCCCAACTTTGACTTCTGTTTGAGTTCAAAGTTGACTAGAACAGGCCAGAACCGGAACCAGGTCTAACCGCTTGGGTCGTTTTAAAGAAGAAATGCATCATCTGTTTGGAAGAGATTTGATAACGATAAAAGTCCTTAAGAAAATACTGAAAGACAAATACTTAATAAGACAAAAGAGAACAGAAACTTCTGATTGAATTCAACCCTCGGTAAGACAAAAGGACCGGCCTCCTGCTGGTGCAGAGTCAGACTAAACATGGACCGGCCTCCTGGTGCCAGAGTCAGGACTAACATGACCGGCCTCCTGCTGTGCCAGAGTCGGACTAAAATGACCGGCCTCCTGCTGGTGCCAGAGTCAGACTAACATGGACCGGCCTCCTGCTGGTGCCAGAGTCAGGCTAACAGAGACAAACATGGACCACTCTGCTGGTGCCCGGACTTGCTGGTGCCAGAGTCAGAAACATGGACCGGCCTCCTGCTGGTGCCAGAGTCAGGACTGAACATGGACGGGCCTCCTGCTGGTGCCAGAGTCAGGACTGAACATGGACCGGCCTCCTGCTGGTGCCAGAGTCAGGACTAAACATGGAACCGGGCCCTCCTCTGGTGCCAGAGTCAGGAACTGAACATGGACCGGCCTCCTGCTGGTGCCAGAGTCAGGACTAAACATGGACCCGGCCCTCCTGCTGGTGCCAGAGTCAGGACCAGACACGGGTTCTATGGGGCAAAGGTCTGGAATAGCCTTCCTGAGGTTGAGACAGGCTCCGCCCCGGCTGTGTTTAAATTTAGGCTAAAGACTGTTTTGTTTTTTTTAAACTTTGATCTGGTTTTACCATATTAAAAACCATGTTAATGTGTTTTTATGTTTTTATTCATTGTGACTTACACTGTACAGTGTTTATATGCGTTTCTAAACATTGTAAAGCACTTTGAACTGCACTTTTGTACAACTTGTGCTCTGCAAATAAAATGTGTGTTGATTTTGTAATCAATACATGGGAAAACGTATTCAAAATGGTCAGAATCACTCTCCTACTTCAGGTCACGTCAAAACAAAACTTATCATGTGATACGTCACAGCCAAGGGTGGGCTCAGAGTGTGGCAGAACTCTCCCAGTACAGTAGAGGGCAGCACAGTTTCTTTTTTCTCAAGGATTTTTTGGCCGTAGGCTTCATTCGACAGAAAAGTGTGAAATGAAGACGAGAGAGAAGGGAGGACATACGGCAAACTGTCAGAGCCGGGATTCCAAATGATGACACCGAGTGCCAGCTGCACATGGAGCCTGGCATGGGTGCTGCTGCCCCAACCACTCTACCACCGGGCAGCACCGTTTCTAACGCCCAGAACAGAGCAACCCACCTGCTGGGGGGCCCGGGGGACGCAGGCTTGGGTGCTTGGGGCCAGTACCGTGCCTGTTCTTGGCAAGTATTGGTATAATCGTACTAGAATGTCCCTGTCAAACCTTCCCAACTCGAGCTCTACATGTGAGAGACCCTCGTGCAGACGTGTGAGTGTGGAGCGGACCTGAGCTGCTCCAGGTCCCTGTTCCGGATGTGGTGGTCCTCCTCCATTTTCTTGCGGAGCTCATTGTTCTCCTGCCTCAGCTGCTCACACAGGGTCTGTCGGACAACAGAAAATGAGTTTCCATTTTACCAACGGGGGAAAAAACAAAATCAGTTTCATTTCTTATTTTTGTCAAGGCAGAAAAGTGCCACAAGACACGCTGAAGAGAACTTTAGCGTGTGCGGGACCACGACGCTCCAAAACTATAGGTGGCCACCACAGTTTGACAATTACATGATCCTTTTATTTCATCACACATATATTTAAATCTGGAGGGAATATTGACTCTTATTACTCGTTGGCAAATGTAACACACAATTAAATACAAAATAAATATGTGCATGAATGACACCAAATAAATGAATAAAAATAATAAATGAAGCCATGTTTCGACAGGTCCTGGCCCACCAGACCAGTTCCCCTCGGAGGACTTTGAACAGTCATACCTGAATTATACATTTTTAAATCACAAAAAGCCGTTTAGTCATTCCAAATTCGCTGAGAGACGAGTAACGGAAACTACTTCTGGTTTCTCCTCAGCTTTTTTCTACATTCTGTAATGCTTTGGATAATGTTAGGTGCATTATGTACTGGAAACATCACATTTAGGGTCTTGACACGAGTGCTGGGCGTCGATACACAGGAAACGGCAGATTTGTCTCGTTCTGCTCGACATATAAGCGCCGTCAGGGGAAACACGGTCGTTTATCGCGAGATCAAGTCAGCGTTTGGTGAGAAATGATCATTTAGTGTCTTAAAAGTCCCCCAGTTCCAGCCTGCGTCAGTACCTGCAGCAGTGAGGTCCTCTGCTCGTTCTTCTGGACCTTGGAGGAGAGGTGGTGGAACTCCACGGCCATGCGTCCCAGATGAGCCAGCAGCTGGTTGGGGTTGGACTCCTCGGCGAAGATGCTAAAGGAGCTCTCCAGGCGTTTGAGCTGAGAGGCCAGCTCGATGTTCTCCTGAGGCAGAGGGATCACCGACCCGGCCTGGGGACCACACAGGAAAGAAGAAGGGTCACACTAAATTGTGTGGAAGTGGATGAGTACGTTTGGAAGGACATTTTAACGCCAATATTCAGGACTTTTAGTGCTGCAAAAGGCTGGGCAAGAATGACAGTATATAACATCTCAATATTTCATTATATCATTTCAATCCATCATAAATAGGTTAAAACATGTCTTTAAATGGTTTAGTCAAAGTTGAATTGTCAGACAAACGTGAAATGAATCACAAAAGAGCCAAAATCTCCCATTGTACCCTCATTTGAGAGTTTACAACCACTTTAACAGTTTTTACTATGACGACATTTTCACCTTTCAAATATCCAAATCACGCAAGTGTTTTAAATAAACTACTAAGTCAATACAAAATGTGAAGTTGTTACACAACTGAATGCATTGTTGACCGACGCAATTCATACCACATCGATCAATTGACAAACAAAATAAAATTGTAGTTGTATTTTGATCATGGGAATCGTTATCTGACTCTACAGACTGAAACAGAAATGAAAAGATCCTTTAAAACAAAACAGGACTCGTCGTTTTGACTCTCGTCCACTACTGAAATAATGGCCGGTTGCCGCCTTAATTGGCATAAAAACATTTTAAAAAGAGCAATGTCAGTTTCAAGATCCCATATTATGCTATTTTTCCCATTTCATAGTCTCCCCTAAGTGCATGGTTGATAATAAGTGTTGTGCAACACCCATAACATAACAGTTATTAAACGGGGGGGTGTTACAGGTACAGAGTGGAGGAGGGGCTGCCGCCGCAATCTATCAAAACACCACTTTGGGCACAAACGAGGGACCAACAGCACTGGAAGAAGGTTCAAAGCTCTGAGAAGTCCATTTTGCGTGATTAAAGCCCTTTAAATCAAACCTTTTTTTGTTGTTGTTATAAACCATTTCAAACGCCACAGAAATGGTGTCACTGTAAATCTGTGGTCACTGTTGCCCCCAATTACTGATGAACGAATACATAAACATAAACAAACTAATATGACGATAAGCCAAAAAATAAAAATAGAAATAAATAAATAAATTCAACCGCTTTAACAATAATCACCATTTCTCATTTGACCCAAAATATGAAACTCAAAAAAGGATGAATAAATCTCTTCAAACCTGAACTGCAGACACCTGAAAAGCTCTCTGTGGAACATCCATCCACACGCTCACGCTCACGCTCACGCTCGCGCTCACGCTCACTAATGAAACCACCGTGTTGCACAGTCCCAGACTTACCCACATCAAGCAGTTATGACGTTTTCCAAAATAAATTGCTTTGAAAGAACTGGACAAACCCGTTTCAGTCAGATGATGCATTAACTTTCAAAGTAAAAATATCTTAATGGGAGAAGAATGTTACCGTGCAACAGCTCCGTGTGCGACGTTTGACCTCGTTCTTTGTCATTCTAATATTTTAACAACGTCACGGTCAGAATTGTTAGCAACAAGAAAAAATAACCAAATATAAATAGCACATTTTAAAAAAAGGATGCTACTATAAATGGCAAGTAGATTTGATATCATTATGTCTCGTAAAAGTATTGTAACAGAATGAGACACAACCGAGAAACAAAAGTAAAAACAACCCTGACATAACAAATTGCACTTAATATAATATTGTACTAAGTTAAGGCAAACTATTTTTGTCATTTTCATGCTTCTTTCATAACTTTCCAGAATTTACGGATGAACGCCAATATTTTTTTTTCTTTTTTTGAATTGACTTAAAATTAAAAAACAGACCGATTGTGAAAAATAGTATTGAACATCTCGGCCTCACATCTCGCAACATCCGAGAACCTCGAGCTCATCCGAGTTAGCCGAAGTTTAACATCCGACAGTTGAAATGGTGATGGTTCTTGGTTTGTTTCACCTTTAGTTTCTCCGTACCGTCCCCAGCGTTGCCAACGTCAACAAAGCAAAGTTTCACTCTAGATCGATGCTTTTCAAACTAACTGTAATAACGCTGCCCGGGTTTATACGTGAATCAAATTGGATCCACATTTTGGCTGATTGGAGCACTTTCCTGGTTCGTATTACATCGTTTTGTGTCATTAATCGACATAAACTTTAATCCGCTGCTCATTGTTTTTCCCGATTTGACACTAAAAACGTCTCAACCGCGGTCCGAGTCCCGACCTCTGAGGACAAATGGGCCGCACCATAAGGCAAGCGTTTGTGTCCCAATGCTAACCTAAATAAAGAAATTAAATAATTGATCAACCAATTAAAAAGTTGATAATCGAGACTATGGGGCAATTTTAAACGTATTAATTACATTACATTAAGTGAGCATGTTGAGGTCAAACATACGACGTCGCCACTTCACTGCAGAAACCGTGCACCCAGAATGCAATCACCAGAATGCACTGGGAGAAGCATCTAGAGCGCACACCTGGGCATTTGCGGCCCCTCCCCCCCCAAAGGGATCATGTGTGTTTTAGGAAAAATAACTGCCCACCCCTGATCTAGAGGATGATCAGTGCAAACACGATGTGCATGAGCTCAATTGGGAGCGTCATGGCAAACGCTGTGCATACTGAAGTGCGCAGAGGCTCAACGTGAGCGGCACACGGAGCTAATGCTGCAAAGTGACTCGACCGCAGAAGAATCGTCACAACAGCTGCAGACAGAGCTCGAAACAACACCAAGTGAACCGACACTGGCCTCACGACAAACGCATGCAGAAGTTTCTCATCTCTTAAAGCGACGTGACGGAAAACACAGATGAATTCAGATTTAAACTGGTCTGTTCACATTGAAAGTGAATCATTCCTTTTTATATATATATATTCTAATAGAACAACTAAATCAGTATTGTTTGTTTCTTTTGTAGTTGTGATGTTTCTGGGGAAGACACACATGGATCCCTTCCCATGGCAACAGACTGAAAAGGCAGACGCACTCGTCATGGACATTTGGGGCCATATTTTGCCCGCGGTCTTAGCGTTTACTTGAGCGTTGAGAAGCTCATTTCCTGACATCGTGCGTCGGTGTAACTGCTGAGAGCGGGGGCAGGGTGGGATCATGCTGAAATATGAGGTGGCGTGAAGCAACTTGAGGGCGTGGTCTGGTGCAATCTGTGAATGGCCAGAATCGGAACAAAAATACACTTCAAAACTAGTGCACTGGAAACCATAGCATAACACACACTTCCTGAGTTAGTCGTGTTACCATGTATTATACCATTTAATTTAAAGACAGTCGGGCCGAGCTTGACCGAAATGCCTGGACCGGGCTCCAGCACCGCCATCGCTGGCTCAAACCTCAAAGGCCTGGGCACCGGGAGGGTCTGCGTCCTCTCTGCGTGGAGCACACGCGCCGCACGGTTCCTGTCCACGTGAGCGTGAGCAGCATTCCCTGCACACATCTCTTTAAAACTCGTCTCCGCACTTGGGCCCGGCCCAGGGACTAACGCGGGTCTGGGTCTGTGCACTTCGGGATCTTCCGCTCCCGTGGCTCTTGTTGTACGGAATCACAAGTCAAGTTTACAAGCAGAGAGACGTGCTGCGCGGGCTGCATTCTGTGCCCCCAGCGCCTCACAAGGGTCTGGTCCTGGTCCAGTCCTGGTCCAGTCCTGGTCCGGTCCTGGTTCCGGTCCTGTGCCTCTGAGTCCGGTCCTGGTCCGGCCTGGGGAAAAGCCCACGGACACAAGGCCATTCCCTGAGGGTGAATGCGAGCTTTCCGTGTTGTGCAAAACAAATAAACACCATCACCATATATTGACTGGCACCGTCCCACTCGAGCCTGTTTACCCAGCGTTAAGCGTCGGCATGGTAAACAAAAGACCGCCCTGGAACTGCCCCCTAAAAAAGGCAACGGTTAATGCCAAGTCCGGGGCAAATACGGCCCTTGGACTAGAGAAGTGAAATGTTGCCGTTTTGGAGACACACTTATGTGAAAATCATTTGTTATTTGTTTATTATTAATATGGACTATAACGCTTGTAGAATATATATATTTAATATGCTTTTCTAAAATGCTTTTGGTTTAGGGATATAAAAAAACAAATAGATTACTGGGTGACTAAAATAATCAACAGCCCTACAGCCATGTCCAACCAGGCATACCAATTCTAAACGTCACCGAAAAGCTCAATTTAGGGAAAACCAGGGGAGGGTTTTGCGGCAAATTATATCAAATTATTTGAATGAAACCGGGTAGTTTAGATCCGCACTTTACACAAAACAAAATTCCCCTTCAAATAACGGGTCTTACATTTATTTACGCAGCAGCTGACATTCTAATGACCGCGGTTTAGCAGACAGAAGCGCTCCCTCGGTGAGCGCCGCGTGAGGCCAGCTAATCCTCGGACTTTCCCCGCACTGACTCAGGCCAGCACCCATATTTGTTTAGGCACAAAACAGTGGATCAGTTACGGCCTCTGGAGCAGAGGACGGCGGAGAACACGGGACGTGGAAGTTCCCAAGCGGAGCCATGCGAAAGACGAAATACGAAATACGCAACGTATGTGTTTATGTATGTGTGTATGTGTACGTATGCGTGTGTATGTTATGCATGCGTGTATGTATGCATGTATGTATGTTAGAGCTGCAACGATTACTCGAATAAATCGAAAAATTCGATTACAAAAAAAGCTTTGATTATTATATTGCTTCGATGATTCGTTTAATTTACATATTTAATCAAAAAACACGTGAATCTGTGCGCGCACGGTACGACTTGTGGCGCTTTTGTCTCACACGGAGCTTGTTCCGCTCTGACGAAGGCGCAACAGGAAAAGAGCGGCGCGTTTTAAACTCATAAGTGCGACTGGGAAGAGTTTTGATGAGTGAAAGAGCCATTATAAATAATCCCGAGCTGCAACTCTCAACACCGCATCTAGCTCCGCCCACCCAGCGCCGTCGATACGCCCCCGCGGACCCCGCGGCCTCCCCCACTCAACAACTCTGCTTCCCAGTCACAGTCGTACTTTTAAACAGCCAATGCACATGGAAACAGCCGAGGACCGCGGTTATGTTAGAATAATCTGTTGTGAAACAGAAAGTCCGAGACGCGGAGGCCAAAGTGTACCGGCACACGAGCCAAAACGGCCAAAACACAAAATGCGCAAAATGCTCAAAACGCCAGGACCACCGGTCCACCCAACATAACTTATTTTAAGTGATGTGACAGAGCTACTGTAACTGTTTGCAATCTATGACAAGGTAATTAAGTCCTTTATATATATTCTTTATATACAAACAGAACAGTTTGGACTGAAGTGAAATGTTGCCGTTTTGGGGACAAATTCATATGAAATTAAGAATAAAATCTGTTATTTTGTATTTGTTTATTATTATGAGCTATCACGTTTATCTAAAAAATATTTAATATGTGTTTTAAATGGTTTACTGAATGTACAAAAAAATAACCGATTACTCGATTAATCGAAGAAAAGAATCGATAATTACTCAATTACTAAAATAATCGATAGCTGCAGCCTAGTGTATGTGTGTGCGTGTGTGCGTGCATGTATGCTGAATATCAAGCCTTCATCGATCAGATATTTTGTTTTGTTTGTGAACTCCAGAGAACTCGTGAAAAAAGCATTTCCCCCGTCTAAATCATTCGACCCCACAGCGTCCGACATTTCCGCCCCCAAATCTCTCTCTATAAAGTTCAAGCAGAATCGTGCTGCAACAGTAGCTAAAGATCCGGCAGTGGACAGTGAGCTCCAGCTGGATGTCACGTAAGAGCTTACAAATGAGGAGGACACTTCTGCGTTAATGAAGGTCGGGCTTTCTGTCTTGATGCTAATGCTAATTCCGGGGCCTCTTAGCGAAACCCCCATGGCGTAGATCTGGTGCGGAAAGTGCCATGACTGGTCTAGTGACTTTCACGTTGCCATCAGAAAAAATACACTGGTTATAGTTAGTGCAGCGCCCCCTTCTGATGGGGTGAAGCTAGTGCAAGCGAAGCATCATGCTGTTTGTTTTACCACAGAACAGTTATATTCATTCCATTGTGCGTCTTTTGCATCTCATTATAGCGCGCTTTATTCTTCGCAAAGCAGGAAGTGTGCCGTTAGCATGCTAGTTCTTGTTTCAGGATCCATTTAGTGAAGCACGTACGGTTAAGGCGTCTGCCGTCTTGCCCTCCATGTTGACCACTTCAAACTCTGACAAGGCCTCCTGCGGATCAAGAGACACACTGTGAGAGAAGGTAAGAGCCTTGGCTTGGCCCACAATCACACTTCCACACACAAGTGGATGCAATATAATAAACTGCTTCAAAAGAATAGTTCTCAAAGTGCTTAGGGTTTTTCTAATGACTTTGTTCAATGGAATCAAGGCCGTCTTAAAAGGAAAGGAATAGAATAGAATAGAATAGAATAGAATAGACAAATTCCAAAGTCAAAGATGTCAAACATTATGACCCTAAATGGCACCACAATACAAGCCCCCCCTCACTTTATTATATTTATTTCACATTGTAGATTTTGTTTGAAGTTTGCCTTTCATGGAACTGATTGTAATTTGTTGTTAAAGCCCCCACCAGGGTCCTCAGAGGTCCTAATGCGGCCCTGTGCTAAATATTTACTATAGTTTTTAAGTGGCATTTTCTGAAGAAAAGCAGGAAACAAAACATAAAAGGATTGCCGAGTCAAAATAATTACTATATTGTTAGTTACTAGAATATTTTTGGGGTTAATTCGCAAATCTGACTCTGAAAGAGTGAGTGCCTCACTAGGCGTGAACCTCACCGCACGTCACTGGTCTAAATGTGGCCTGCATGAGCTCTGACTCACAGTATATGCAGCATGCTAAATTTAGCATGCCAAGTGCTAAAAATAACAAAGAAATTCCTCGAACGGTCGTCAATACACAAAATTCCATTCATTGATAAGAGTACGTCAAATGTACAGAAGAGTAGAGTGTGAGGAGGGCAGTGGACTCACTATGGGCTTCTCCGGCTGCAGAGTCTTCCCTAAGCAGATGGTCTGGTCCTCCTTCTGCTCCGAGGTGGGATGGAGGCACACTTTACCTGAAAAGGGAGAGGATGGCTTGTTTTATTAAAGAGGAAAACTATACTGTCAATAAAAGGGCTAATGTGATGCCAGTTTAGGAGGACAGGACACAGAACTTTAATCTGCAACTTGGAGACAAAAGCCAACGTATATAGACAAAAGTAAGTAATATAATAATCTAAATGTCTGTTATTGTCTGTAAAAAAAGCCTAGTCTAACCTTGTAGTTTTGACCTCTCTCGTTGGGATTCTACTTTTCTTTCTGTTATGCTACCTTCAGACCGCGCTGTCAAAAGTGCGGCGCTCTTTTTTGTTTCATGTCCGGGATACGCTGGACTTTACACGTGAGCCAGACGCCTTTGACGCCTTGGTCTGAGCCATGAAAGCAGCGGCGCCAGACTTTATTCTGGTGCGCCGACTTCATGTCATAATGATGCGTTTTATCCATCGCTGACCCAGAAGTGAGCTAGGATTAACTGTGGTTCGGCGGTCCATCTCAAAGTCACTTCTCCTGGGGAAAAAAAATCTCCTCTCGCACGTCGTTTATATTTACACGCTCAAGAACAGAGATTTAAATACAGACTTTCTCCTTTCACGGTTTGAACGCAGACTTCTGTTTCAAATGTGTGCTGAATATACACAAATATATTCCTGATGTCGGGCGTGGCAGCTGCATACCCAGTCCATCGGTGAGCATGGGCCCTCCTCCTGTGCACAGGCTGGCTGCGATGCTGCTGGACTTCAGAGCCTCGTTGTCCCGCACCAGCTCCTCCACCCTCTGCCTCAGTCGGGACGCCTCCGACTGAGACTCCTCCAGCAAGTCCCCTGAACCGGAAAAAACACAACACTTTCAAAGTCCAAATGAAAAAGGAAGTGGCTGCCAGTAAGAGGAAGAGGACGGGAATAGTTTGTTTCGTTGTTCATTTGAAATGTAGTAAATGTCTTTTAATAAAGATCTCGCAAACAGCGCCCACCTCAGCGGGTCATAAACATTGTTCTGTTGTTTAATACATCATGCGAACTACTGCAATATTTTTGGGCTGATATGTAAGGCCAATTTTCAATATCTTCCCTCAAAATATATGATTTGAAAAAACAACAAACTCACTGTTCTGCATTATAATAGATTAAAAAAGAAACAAACAAAAATAATAATAATATAAATTATTCTTCAACATCCACAACCCGCTTTCCTGCGACCCCCGAGGGGGCAGTGTAATCACATTTTGTTCAGAGCGCTCTTCATACTACAGTGATAATGTCTCTCTGAAGGTCTAAATAAAATATCTGCCTATGTTGGAGATTTAAGGCCGATAGCCTTTTTATTAGTCTTCTGCTGCGCTGTGGGTTGTACCAACCACACGTCTCAAAGGAAAGGATGATTCTTCTATAACACCCCTTCAGAAGCTTTGGGGGCTCGTCTGTGCGAGAGCGGCTGTGGATGAGGAAGAGCAGACGGAAATGTCTGCAAAAGTTTGTTGTGGTAAATTTACGCTGCCGTCAGTGTCAGTGACTCGCCGCTGTAGATATGGATCAAAAACTGAGTGGGAAAGTCGGTTAGAGGTGAGATGAGTGGGCTTAAGTGTGAAAACTATGAGCCCATGTTGTGTGTAGGGGCCCTCACTCACTCACCCAGGCTCTTGAGGCCCTTCATCCTCTCGCGCAGCATACTGTTCTCCTCCAGCAGCTGCCTGTAGCTCTGCTCCTTGGGCTCGCTCCCGCCCGGGTCATAGATGCGGTACGGACCCTTGCCCTCCATGGCCACGGCTCACTGACTGCACATCGCACTCTCCACACAACTGCAACGCAAACAAAATGTCAGTCATTTCTGCAGAGTCCTCAAAACTAGTCTAGAACACGGCGAGACAGTAGAACAATTATTTCACCAAAGTTTAAGAGAGTAAACCGCTTTTTATGCGTCGCAAATGAAATCACAATCTCAATTTGAACGGTTGCAATCACAAAATCGCAATTGTAAATATCATGTCTCACAAAGGACTTTACAGTTGATTCTTTTTTCAGTCTTCTCTCGAATGTTAAACGCTCCTGGACGTGTTTAAAATGTGATCTTAAAACAGAATTCTACCTTTAAAAACATAAATCGCAAATCTAATAAATCAGGAAAAGCGTTCAGCTCTACAGCTTTTCACAAATGAACGTCAGCAGAACAGTTTTGTTTACAAGGCAAAAAGGCTGCAAAAAGAGTCAATTAAATATCAAACAAAAGCTGCAGTGTATAAAATTGATGAGTTTCTGCATTTTTGTGGTTCATTTTACAGTCCATTCATGCTTTAGCACATTTCTGCCAAACTGCCACGATGTCGTCAGAATAACGTCAAGATTTTTTGGTATTTCCCCATTGGACAAATAAAAGTTCTTACCCTTTTATTTTGCAGAAGAAAAGTAGTTGTGCCGACAAAAAAAAAAATGATTGCGTTTTGAAAGTTTAATAAAAATTACATTTTAAAAAAATGAATAAATTGATGTACATTTTTGTCAATATTTCCCACCGTTTAGATTTTTTAAGGCTTGTGGAAGAACGTGCAAAGTCAATAACCTTAAACTTTAGACATGAAAAAAAAAATATGAAACTTTTTATATTTTTATTCAAATGTATCCTCTGAAATTTGGGCATGTTTAATAGGCACTGTGAGACATTCGGCAAATATTCAGGGCCGGGAATCGCTCACACAACTCTGATCCCAGCGCAGAGCCTGGCACATGTTTATAAAAGGTCAAATGTGATAAGCTGTTACTTTTTTATGTATTTATTGCAGCTGCAACTAAAGCAGGTTTGAATACGAGCTCTTAACTTGTAAAACCAGCGCACAGAACATATTTACATAGACAGAGTAAACAGGATGTAGGGAAAGCCCGAGTCACCAAGTAAACACGCTATTCAAATGAAATGATTCAGACTTTATTTCAGTCGCTGTCCTTACATTTGTCTAAAGCAAATGTTTTATAAAATATTACAACTTGACCATTTGAAAACAGCTTGTTTGCTAAAGTATACTTCTGTCTTTGCTAAATATTTAGTTGCGGCAACAAACGATTTTAGCAGATGAATAATCAGCGATCATTTTTAGAAATATGGTAACTGAAGGCTTCAAGATTTACAAATAAAGTGTATTATTGATGAAACTCTGAATAGTTCATTCTTTTTAACATTAAGATTTAATAATACTACCGTCTTTGTTATAAAAAGGTCCTTTCGCATTTTTTTTTATTTTAAAACCAATTACTAAAAACAGTAAATGAAATATATTTCTAAATAAAATGATGTATTATAAGCACAGCCAGCTAGAGTTACTCTAAAATGTATTTTTAAAAAGGACATAATATAAAACATGTGGACATGACGAATGATACGGTGGATTTTGATCATGGCTTTCTTTATCTGTAACACAGATCTTATGAACACAGTTAGCATTAAAAAAAACATACATCTTTATTGGGAACATTAAACAGAATTAAGGTCGAGTCAGCAAATGATGAGACGATGATATTTCAGTTCCAAACGCTCCATTTAATTAATATGTTTACCTTCAGTTTATGAAATGCCATTTGTTTGTATATTTATTTATTTGGTCGGGTCATCTATAACTTCATTGTAACGGAATATTCAGACATAATTAATAGAGCAGCCAGTTGGTGTTTGAAGTATGAAAATAGTGCTCGAGTTCAAGTTATAAAAAGGTGTCTTAGTTCTAAGTGAGTTTTTTCATTTATAATTTAGCAATCCTACAAAACATATCCTTTTGAAATAAACTTTAGCATAGGAAACTTAATGTACTTAGAATAATAGTATACTTAAACGTATTTACTTAAATATTGCTCTGTCGTCGAAATCAAAACTATGGAGTGATAAAGTTATTATTATACTTAGATGCTCTTTTACTTTCTGATCAGATTAAAATTATAATTCATGTACCAGTTATCTTATCCCTCGCGATACAGTACACGGCTCACGATACAATATCATGACAATTTTACCATACATGTAATAATCAGAATATTGCACATAATATTCCGCGATACTGCAACATTTTTAAGACCCAAATACACTTCATCACTAGTATTTACTTTCTTATAAACCACAATTTGCACAAACTTAACAAAAACACACCAATTTTGATAATCAAAACAGTGAATGTGTCACATGTATAGCATTAAAAGTTTCCTAAACAATAAAACTAAATTACAATGTTACAGTACGGTAGCCCACAATATCAATACTGTATAATCAAATTTAGTATCACAATATATCCATAATTTAGTACAGCACTACTTTGGAATAGGCTGTGTAAAATGTGCCAAACAATACAAAGAGGTAAACAAAATACACTCCCATTTTATTAGATTTGATTTAGTCAAATTTCTGGACAAATAACTCAACTACATTAGCCTATATTATTATTATTACAATTATTATCAGAATATGAATCTGTAATAGCCAGTAATAAATGGAGACTAGCCATGATCATGTATTCAAAGCACATTAGTCATAAACAATATCACATCAGATCGTTTTAAAAGCCATCTTGATTTGAAACACTATGGATACCAACCGCCATAAAACACCAAAGAAGAAGAAGAATATTTCCATTTAAAACATTTGATTGTGCCAAAGTCAGTCATAGAGCTTACCTTAAATTATTACCGCCCGTAATCCTAAACCTGGAGAGCCTTTACCCGAGAGCGCAGACAACAAAAGCAACAATCTCCAACTCCTCAGCTGCAAGAACAACAACAAGACGTGGCTAACGCTGCTGCTAACGGCTGCTAATCACACAAAGAAACAAATACACGGATCATTCCCGGCCGATCGCCACGAAATCCGACAAAAACGGGAACCCGGCGCACTCAAACCCCGCTCCCGACGATGGCACCTTGATTGGCTGGAGGAGGCTAATATTAGTTTTCGCTGTTGTCATGCAAATTAGCAGCAGCAGCATCCTCCGTTAGCTCCATGCTAAAGCTAACCCGTAACGAGACAGCCCCGGACCGAGCCGTGAGCGGAGCGCGATTCCCGGCAAAGCGAGCGCGGGTCGGGAGGCGAGTGAAGGCAGCGTACGGGCGAGGTGAGCGGGGAGACGTGAGGACAGGCGGCGCGGTGGAAGCGGTACCTTGGTGCTCGTTTCGGCCTCTCCGTCTGTGGCAGGCGGAAGTGGTGAAACGGGGGAAATTCCAAGCTCGTTTTTGATGTAAACAGCACAGATACGGAAGCCCCGAGGCGTGCGCGAAAAGCGAATCGGTTTTGGCCAGAAAATAAAAGTGTTTTTAGCCATGGATCTATAATGGTCTTAGCATAACTAGGAAAACATGACTAGATGATGATAATTTTATGCATACCTAGGTTAGATTTGCCTTTATTGTTTCAGCATAACTGAAAATCATAGAATTTATCTTATCTTTATCTAATAGGTTAAGCATAATAGTTTAGCTAAAAAAAAATATTAAAAAAAAAGTTGTATCAAAAGAAAATAATAGGTTTCAACACAAATGGAAAATAATGTTTTTTGCATCACTAAAAAAATAATGGGTTATGTTTAAGGTATATTTTCCACTTCAGTGCCGCTGGGCAGCCTGTCAGGAGCAGCAGCTGCCGTACAACGCTCAGGGACCTAGTGCACCACCTGGTCTTAACTTAAGCCTGGTCTTAACCTAACCTGGTCCTAACCCTTAGTACTGACTCCGCCCGACTACGCTCCACTACAACGAGTTACTACGTCAGGCTCTTTGTTACGCCCCACGTAAGAGTTAGGACCCGGTTAGGACCGACTTAAGTTAAGACCAGGTGGTGCACTAGGTCCCTGAGCGTTGTACGGCAGCTGCTGCTCCTGACAGGCTGCCCCAGCGGCACTGAAGTGGCAAAATATACCTTAAACATAACCCATTATTTTTTTAGTCATGCAAAAAACATTATTTTCCATTTGTGTTAAAAACCTATTATTTTCTAATAATAACACTTTTTTTATTGAGTTAAAACCTATTATGCTTCAAGATAAGCTAAATTCTAAGATTTTTTAACAATAAAGGCCAATCTAACCTAGTTATGATAAAACCTATCATTTTCTAGTTATGCAATGTGTTCCTTGCTAAAACCATTATAGATCCATGGCTAAAAACACTTTTATTTTCTAAAACCATCGACTGTAGTTTTTGGCCAAAACCTATTTGCTTTTCGCGCACGCATAGGGGCTTCCGTATCTGTGCTGTTTACATCAAAAACGAGCTTGGAATTTCCCCCGTTTCACCACTTCCGCCTGCCAAACGAGCACCATGGCACCGCTGTCCTCACGTCTCCCCGCTCACCTCGCCTGTACTCTGCGTTCACCCGCCTCCCGGCCCGCGCTCGCTTTGCCCGGGGTCGCGCTCCGCTGGTTCTGCGTCTCTCCTGCGGACGCCCTGGTTCTGCGTCTCTCCTGCGGACGCCCTGGTTCTGCGTCTCTCCTGCGGACGCCCTGGTTCTGCGTCTCTCCTGCGGACGCCTGGTTCTGGTTGCGACGCCTGCGTCTCTCCTGCGGACGCCCTTGGTTCTGCGTCTCTCCTGCGGACGCCCTGGTTCTGCGTCTCTCCTGCGGACGCCCTGGTTCTGCGTCTCTCCTGCGGACGCCCTGGTTCTCTGCAGCTCACACATCTTCTGCCTGCTTCACCTGACGTGACAGAACAGAATATAACACCACCTGATGCTTTCCAATAAATATTATCCAGACTTTTGTGTGTGCTCCTGAATTTATGTAACAGTCAAAGTTAGTGAGTGAAAACGCCTTCTAAAGCAGGTGCTGTTATTACAACAATGATTTCTTATTTTTAACATAAAATGGTTAATCATGAATCTTATGTAAACTAGTTTATTAGAATAGCAAGGTAGACCAATAAAAAAAAATTATATATATATATATATGGTATATATATATATATATATATATATATATATATATATATATATATATATATATATATATATATTATATATTATATATATATATGAATGCCCCAAAATACTTATGTATGGGTTTCCAGTCCATACTCCGACCAAATGTAAACTATCCCAGCCACTTGGTTATGGCGCTCTCATTGTATGGTTTCCCTTCTTACACCCTGCAGTTATGTGCTGGATTGTTCTAGGGGCCCTTTGCACAACCTACATCTTGGATCTTGTCTGGTGTGGTAGATCTGGGCCTCTATTGCTCTTGTGCTCAGGGCCTGTTCCTGTGCAGCCATGATGAGTGCCTCTGTGCTGTCCTTCTCGTCCGGCCCTCTAGCCACTGTACGTATTCCTTATATCAGCCAGTTATGTTTCTATATACATACATATTCATACACTACATACATACATACATACATACATGCTCTCTTATGGTAATGTTTCTCAGGTGCTTTGGTGAAGGTTCGCTGGAACGCACCCTCAGACCTGGTCCGTTGCTGACCACTGACCCTGCAGGGTCTCATCGATGAAAGATCTCGATTGAGCCCGTTTCCTGCCCCTCTTGCTCTGTGACCCACCGTGCACTCAGCTGTACTGAAGGATGGAGACCTGTGCAGTCCTGTGCACACTACAGCACGGATCCAGAAGCACTGGCAACGTGAGTATGATTTTATTACTTACTTGAGACAACAAAGCAAGGCAAGTTATTGTTATGAGCACAATTTGTTCAGAAAATAATTCAAAGTTCTTTGAATTACTTTAATACTAGTTTGAACAAAGTGAACTCTCTGCTATATTTGGTCCATAGTCACTTATTGCAGATAAGTTACCGTACTTTTTCAGGCTTTAGAGCGCTCCTGAATAAAGCCGCTCCAATGAAATTTACAAAAGAAACAAGAACTTATACATATACGGGCCGCACATGTCAATAAGCCGCAGGTGCCCACGTTGTAACATGAGATATTTACGGTTGTCTTTTGAACCGCTGCGTACCTAATTAGACTAATTTCTCAGCGAACATGAGCTGGATTATGATAAAACGCAGCATTTTAAACTTAACAAACAGAAAACACATCACAGCTGTCCCCACTGTACACTCTGTCCTTGATTACTCTGTGTGAGCTGATTAGCTGTGTCTGTGTCTTCACATCTGGTTTATCTGCTCCTGAGCTTGTGCTTAGCGAGTGTTACGTTGTGACTTGAGATATTTACACAGAAATATGTTCCACTGTAGTGATGCAGCGTTGTCTTTTGACCCGTGGGTTAGGTCTTGCCAAGAAAGTTTAATTTCAGTGCGGCAGGTTCTACACTCGCCGTATATCGCATGCCCTCACTCCACGTGTCTTTGCATTTCGCCGCTTCTAGCTTCACCTCCTCATTAGACTCATTTCTCCATGAATATGAGTCTGACTGTAATAAAACACACAGTGTTTTAAAGCTTAAACTATAGTGACTGCTGTCCACTGAAGTCTTCTTCTACAGTGTGTCAAATGCTTGTGCTTCCTGCTAGAGTGCCCCCCGGTGGCCGTTGTATGGCGCAAAGTTCAAAGCGTGGGAAAAAAGTAGCGGCTTGTAATCCAAAAAGTAGTACTTATTGTGGATAAGTGATTAGTGGTAAAGGTACTTATTGTGGATAAGTGATTAGTGGTAAAGTGTCATATTTACATTTAGAGCAAATATTGATTTAAGTGTTGAGATGGATATAGTAATAAATCACAGGCTGCACTCTTTCACTCTTTTAGAAACAAAGACTAATAATAATGCTAATTGACTTTTGTTCAATGAAGGTAGAGAAAGACGTATAGATGTATTTTTCACATAGATTTTATAAAATGTTTCTCATCCATAATTTTCCATGACAGTAAAACACAGATACTTTGCCTGTTTAGACTTGGGACTAAAACTGTTGTCATGATCTGCTCCCTGTGTTGATATGCTCTTGTTTCTGGTGGTATCTTCTTCTCCTTCTGTTACTTTTAATGGCGGTTGAAAAGGTGCATTTACAGCCACCTACTGTAGTTGTACATCTAACTTCTTCTTTGGTGTTTTCGCCACCTACTGTAAAAAAAAAAAAAAGAAAGAAAGAGAGCGAAAGAGAGAGAGAGAAAGAGAGCGCAAGCTACATTCCCTTTTTGGTGATATGGTCATTATGATTCAGCGCCTCTGTTTAATGCAGCTTTATTTATTCTCTTATTGATCAGCCTCTGACTGACAGGTGGAAAAAAACAATCACTTTGAAGAGATCACTTGCAGAAGTAGCAGATGGCCTTAGTTACTTTAAATATAAATCTACTGTGCACATTAATTGTATAACAAAGAAATTGTGATTTAGGCTCAAGAAAATGGTTTTATATTTTTTCGAAGGGATGCAACTAATGATTATTTTAGTAGTCAACAAGTCAAACAGTTAGTAAAATTGAGCGCTGGTACATGGCTCCAGGAGTCATGAGGCACGAGATCCGGCAAAACGGACTCGTAGGGACCTTGTTCCTACCTCCAGGTGAACATACACAAATCATACGTACAATAGCCTGTGTAAAAGTATATAATTTACATTGGTTAAAAGTAAAAGTACATTATTTACTTGTACTGAACTACTGAACTATTTCTGCAAGTACTAATGTACAATTGTGACCACTATGGCTACTAAATCTGACTTCATGAAGTCATTTGAGTGCCTGGTCTTGCCCCACCTCAAGTCCTTCACCTCCTCCCTGCTGGACCCCCTGGAGTTCGCCTACAGAGCCAACGGGTCATCAACCTGGCACTCCAGCTGAGAAGGTGATCGGCTGCGGACTTCCATCTCTTCAGGACCACCAGATCACAGCCGACCCTTCTCACCCTGGACACAGACTATTTGAGCCACTCCCCTCAGGCAGGAGGCCACTCCCCTCAGGCAGGAGGCTACGGTCCATCCGGACTAGAACCTCCCGCCACAAAAACAGTTTCTTTCCCTCTGACTCATGAACACTTCTTAACACCTGCCACTTGAACTACAATTTAATCAAACGCTCACTGCACTGTTCACTTAATTTAACCATACATTTTTGTGTACATAGTAAGCCTATTTTTATTTTCATCCTATTGTAAATTTAAATTGTTTTCTTTAATACATGCCCTTTTGATTTCATATATGTTGTTTTTATAATTGTTCATCGTTGTATGTTGCACAGAATCACCTCAGTAAGGTCCTATGTTTGTGAATTTTGTTCATTGACAATGGCAATAAACCTATTCTGATTCTGATTCTAAATCGAAGGGCAGCGGTGGTTTTTGGAGCTGGACAGCCGCCCATGGCTCCATTGCCCGAGGAGGAGGGGCCGATGCTCTGTGCAACACAACACATTGTCCAGACGTCACGCTTCAACGGCCTCGTCATGCAGCCTGTCTTTCGTACAGTAGGCTATAGTCTGCACTACTCCCCCAGGCTCATCTGGGCCCTGCCCCAGCTCCTTATCACCGGGCCGACTCAAGGCAGAGCTCAACTCTTGGGCCGGGGTTTTCTGTGGAGTTTTCATAAAGTCCGCTACAGGGACATTAAAATACATCTTAACTCGCCTGCTTGTGCGTAAACTGCTGCTGGTTAATGCACAATTTGCACATTTGAGAGACAATTCAGTGTATGTTTAACGTCCAACACCAGTCTATGATGTTTGGAGCATTTAATATTGGCTATATGAAATGTGAAATATGAATATAATTCAAATGTTGATTAAATTACATATATTCTCTCTCCAGGTCGAGGTCCATTCCCAGTCATGTTAGACCTTTGGGGATTTGGCGGCGGTTTGGTGGAGTACCGCTCAGCTCTGTTGGCGTCCAGAGGCTACGCTAGCTTCTCTTTAGCATATTTTGCACACAAGGATCTGCACAGGCCGCTAAACACAATCAATGTTGTGAGGACATATTTAGGTGAGATATTTCACAGTAGGAACATTTTGTAGTTCCTGTGTCATCTTTTAGTACAGGCCCCCTTTCACATACACAGAGGGAACTGGGGACCGAGTCTCATCTGTATGAAATCAAATGAATAATACCTATGTAGTATTTGTCATTGAAAAATTTTGTTTTTGCCATGATTCTGACAGGCCTCGGATATATATAGCACGCCGTTTATCTTCTTATTTCTCACTCCTGCATTTTCTCTGCAACTGAAATATCAACGTCATTTCAGTATCTGTTCAGCGTACTCTATTTGGTATTCTTTTGTATGATACATGCGTTTGGATGCTCAATCTGAAGGATCTTTGAGAGAGTATCAGTGCCATCTCAAGGTCCTACTATATTTTATGGCGAGTTTATCAGACTTACTTAATGACTAGCAACTCCCCATTCCGACTTTTCATAGATTATCTTGGATAAGCCAGCCCACGAAGCAACCCACTATGACGGTCTCAGTTTGGCAATTAGAGAAATGATCTCTCCAGTACTTTAAAAAACACTAATCATGTATACATAATTGTGTAAATAGAGAATACATTTTTATATAGAATACTTCTAAGACACATCAGTACAATGAATATCACAACGGTAGTCTGTATGTTTTGTACCTTCTCTCAGTGCGTTTTCCATGATCAAGTATAGTAAGGTATATCGCCATATTTCTGTGTTTTTTCTCTTCTCTCTACAAGTCTCCACCTTTCCATTTCTTGTGTATTGCCGTACATAACATAGCGTGATGAGAAGACAAGCAAGCGACGCGTCTTCACTTCTACGCTACTGTCACGAGAGAGAGTGTGCGACTAGTTGTGTACTATCAACCCGTTTATGGTAGCTGGATGTGAAACTTAATCTAACTCATACAACTCTGGGAATCTGCACATTAATCTCTCCTAACAAGGGATCAATCTCAGTGTTGATTCTCGAAATGCTAGTAATTAATATTAGTGTGGCATTTGTAGATAATAAGTGATTTAGTGACATTGAGAGGCAGCATCTGAAAATCATATATTTACAAATACGAATCATACTGCTAAAAATATCGCTTACAGAGCGCATCTCTTTCTGATTGGGCGTCGCTTCTCGACAACTTTTGAATTCTCCACCTTCGCTTTCAGTGTTGTTATTCCATGTTATGCGTTGGTACTGATTTATGATTTGCTTAAGTAGCGATAGAGAAAGAGATATATGACACGATAACGCCAATAGAAAACGTTAACGTATATGAGAACTGAGAAATGAACTAGTCGCTAATGCGAGCCTAGATATACAGCGATAGCTATCTTTTGACGATACAGTCGACTGTTTGTTGACTAGTCTCACCTCCTTACACATGAGCACCCATCTGATTTTGTTGTTTCCCATCGACGAGCAAGAAAAAACTATGTTGTCACTTACATGTGCCTTCTATAGAACGAACAAATGAGCATCTCAATAACCGATGGCTCGCGTTAGACTCTCATATAATACAGACGTTATACATAAATCCGGTTATAATCCAGTTGCAGTGCTATTAACGTGAACGTACTCAGCTCCTTCTCCGTTTCCTCGTGATACTTAATACTCTAAACCTGTGCGAGTGTGTTTATTAATACAACTACATCCAGTTCTGCTCATACATTACCACGGGAAAAGTAAAGCCGTTCAGAGTCTGTGTTTCTGCTTCAGCCGACTCGACCTCACAGTGACAAATTTTCCGACATATAGAGGCGAAGCAACAGGAGAATATTACAAATATAACATCGAAGACTCTTAGATACAATATGCTTGCTTGAACTATCTCTCATTGCACAGAAACAGAATCCGCTACCAGAGAAGTTACACAGTAGCACCTTTAGCTTTAAGCATAAGAAGTGTCACTCGCGGACCTATTATATTGGTTCGGAATTTTCTTTGGTAGTTTCTGGGTCAAATTATATTCTAATGGCTATCTTCCATTAATGAATATATACTGTTGTAAAAAATAGTGCGTCAATAAGTCATCAACTTTGCTCAGACTTGGAAATAGACATATTTCTGAATGTTTTGAAATGTGTGTGTGAATTGTGTGTGTATGAACGAAGTATGTTGACTATTATAATAACGTTACTAGGATGCCGTTCAAGTTTTTTTTACTCTTTTGTCATTATTCATTCTATTTGGCGAGAAGACCTAATATAATTAGTGCTTGTAGTGTGAGTTAACGAATAATATATCTCAATCTATTATTTGTTCTATCTCAGTTCCTATCTTATTCTATATCCCTCTGCGGGTATTTTTACTTGTGATCTATTCCTCTTTATTCATTTTCGAACCCTGTCTCTCATATTTTTACTTTGCCACTATTCGAATAGCTCAAGATTAGCGTCAATCAAAAGAGTTTAGAAGGTAGATAAAGTGTAATATCTAATAAAGCTTATTATAAACGAGACACAACATGAGAGAATCGAAATACTTAGAGAAGTGGTGATTAATGCTTTACTCTAAGTGTATTATTGAAATTACGTACAATTCATTCTTTACCAACATCTAAATTCATACACTACTCTCTAACCAATTGCTCTCGAGATCTCCGAGTGCTTACTATTTCCGCAACTCCTTATCTAAGGAGCGGCTGAACGACAGCGGGTTGAATCCGCGAGATGAATATGACAAGACAGTCTTGTAAGCCATAAATGCGAGTGAGGTACTCTCGAGAGAACTCCTTCCTCATCTTCTTGCCCTCAGATACCTCCCCATTCGCAAGCTCAATATCCGGTGAGGCGATGACTCATGCGTAGACAGGACTGAGTTTTGCGCACGCACGACCTAGTCATCTCACATGCTGCGCTTCAGCAGCCGAACCATAGGACTGCGTCTTCCTCCGTGTAACCTAGCGCATACCGGTTTGTGAGAACCATACCGCTCGTACGAAGCGACCTTCTTACTTTCAACTATTGAAGAGCGGAATCATCTGGCGCAAACTCCAGCAGAAGCACATATGCGCAATACAGCGAAGACCCAGTTTTAAATGAATTAAGCCTCGTGAAGTCTAGGCCATACGCTTGGTACATACCGATCTCATAACTCACAATGCAGCGAAAGGAAGACTATGCGTGGTTATTGCTGTGCTACTACTGAAAGACCATTCACTCAAACTATTATGGTGAGGTGAGTCTTTACACAACGTCACTATCACTTAGCTCCCTATTCAAAGGATGATTAAGCGCCCAGGGACGCACACCGCTTTTCTGTGCCGAGAGATACGCACGGACAATTATTTCTATATTCGAAATAAAACCAGCCGAATAGATACCCACTTCGTGCGCATTTCTTCTTCTATGCTCTGGCCGATACGATGTTTATCTCATAGCTCCTATAGCTAGCCGAGGTAAATTACAGTCAAATTGTGAGAGAAGCAACATCCTCACTGCGAGATCAAGTTACGAGTCAGTTGAAGTGCTCTACCACGAGTGCGATGAATGCTGCGCAGGTTATTCAATGATCTGTTCATCAGTTGCAAAAGAGCATATCTACAGAGCCTCTTCAGCCTATTTTGTTGTGATCGTCTTCTTGTTCTCAACCTCTCTCTCCATTTAATAATACCGAGACAATCAGTCCGGCTGTTTCCCTTTGCCAGCTCTTTGAGAAAAAAACTTCAAAGTTCCATTCGAGAACATTCATATTAAACATTAAAACACAAAAACAAACAAAGTACACTGCAGAAAATCGTGCGTATGTTATAAATGAGACAAACCATAAGAAATACTCAACGTATACCATCTCTCTACCACCTCAACTACAACTCCGTGAACCAATAGTATCCAACATTTGAAGAATCTTGAAAAAAGGTACCACCTTAATTGACTGCTCCCATTTCGTACAACTGGTCGGTCATAATTTAGAGTGCCACAGAAGTAAGAGGATCGTTCGCCACTTCTCTATCACGATGTGAGGCTCTTTTTATTCACATTGTAGTCGCTGCCTACCTCTTCTTAACCTGTTGTCACACATTATAGAATGGCATCTCTTTAAATTTGAGCGATGCACCAGAACGCAGTAGAAAGCTGAAGGTCGAGCAGGCGACGTATGTGAGCGTACTTGAGCTGCATTTGGTCCTGGACGTACAGAGTGCGCTCGGCGTGAGTGAACTTTCTGTTTGCGTTACGAGTGCACCACATTTAGTCCTGGTCTAGTCCAGGTATTAGTGTATGAAGAGCACGTGTAGAACTGGAGTATGTACTCTGTGTTATTTGGCCGGGGAGGGAAGGCGGGCGGGACATTTAAGGGGAAACCCCCCCAACCCCGGGGGAGAGGGTCCCAGTTTCATTTTGTGGTTATTGTGACCTAACGTTACTTATTTTTCCACAGATATGATGTTGGGAAATTGTACTTCAAACTGAAATTGATTGACCAATGGCTTTCGGACCAGAAATGATATTTTAAACGCAACCGTGCCGACAGCGCTGCGCGGGAGAGCGCGAAGCTTGCGTAGTGTTCATAGGGTCTGGATCGCTACAAGAGCAACGCGCGTAGCTTGCGATCCAATTACAGGTCATGTCTTCGCACTAGGACCGTATTTGTCACCATGATTTATGAGCTAGAGAGTCATTGCTTGCACCAGAGTATGTTGAAGAGTGAACGCTCGCGTATGGCAGTAGCGAGTCACTGCTCATGGTGTGCTGCCCATTCCCTGAATCAAATCATGTACATTGAGCGAATAGTGCATCTCTAGACGAGCATATAGCCACTGAGCCCAGTAATATAAAAAGGTTAACATAAGTGTGAGCAATCTTTTTTTGAATTAGCGTTGAGGACATTGCTTTTTCGCTTTCCTACCCTGCTTCGTTTTCATCAACGAACGCACTAATCTGCGCCCCTCGTCTTCCTCCCGTGGTCATAATCCCCTCATACAGCTGGCACGTTCTGAACTTTGCGCAATATCTGTGATGGTTCAGACTGAGCTCTCGCACTCTGTGGGGCGGCCATCTTGCCAGTTAAATCTAACAACGTGGCGGGCCCCTACTGGTGCCGAGAAGGACCCTTTCTTCCTGCGCATCATTACTTATCTCTCCGAGCGCCCCAGCGTTCTTCATCGGCAAGCCAGTCAGCGCTATAACGAGAGGAAGCACCGAGCAGCACATACTAGAGAGATAAAAGCAGACCCACACAGAGTTAATGTCCAAGGGATCATACTCATACTGAATACTCAGCGCCTTAAACGTGTACCCTACAGGCAGCGGCCCCGGCTGTTTCTATGGGTCATCTCCACACACACACACACACACGACAACGCTCAGTGAGGTGAAGTGCAGAGATGCTCAAAGACCGCAGAATCGCGCCAACTAGTAACGGAAGCGCGTAGCGCGTCGTGGCCGACATTGGATCGATGTGAGTTCGATATTGAGAGCGAAATAGACGCAGTTGGTCGATTTTGTGGTGCGTCCAGAAGGTGCGTAATCTGCATTGCTGTGTGTAGATGAGAGTGAAGTTCACTGTCATACCTCAATGTGAGGGCAAGTGTTAGAGAGTAGAAATGAGAGATCATGCGAAACATATAGCAAATTACCCAGATAGAAAATATGATCACATCTTGCGAAATATTGGAGTGGTGCTTTGTCTCTCTAATACCTAAAATGTGCTATAAACCATGACATTCGAACGAACACGATATCGATCTCGTGGGGATCTTTTTTCGAAACATTGACAGGATTAAACAGTACGCTGTATCTTTCTTGTCTTACATATATGTGCGTAGTGCTTAGGACATTTTGTATTGCAATACTTTGTGAGACTCTCTCATCATAGCATCTTTTATACAACATTCATCAATATGTTCTCGGAGTCCTAGAAGTGTGCGAGTCTTATGTAGAGAGGATAGTTTTACAAAGTACAAATGTTTTTTAAAAGTACAGTGTGTTACAGTGTTTAGGTATCTTTACTTTACTTATAGTTTACTTAAAACTACTTAACTTAAGTACATTTTACAGGGGATATGAGTACTTTCCCTCCTACATTGTGAACTGACTGAAAGTACTTTTCTGTCGTTGTTGGAGGGACCACTCTTTGATGTCTGAATATAGTATATCGAGACGAGTGATATTCAAGCAAAACTTATATATAGATATTTGACTTAATTATTGAGAAGAATTATTGATAACCCCTATCACCATTGATTATATTATTTGCGAGGTTCAGTAATTGTGCATACGCTAGCATATACCTTCTCTATTTCTAAAGAATTATACCGAGATAATGAGACTTAAAAAGAAACACAAAGGCTTGTCGCTTTATTTCCTGCTACAATATTCATAGAATCATCCTACTACACGACATTTATGATTTATTCATCTCTTATGAATTTTAGAACGGTACATTTCTTTGACGTATTCTGCATATATTGAGTGACACCAGTCTGTGCTGTCTGCAATAAATAAATATAGAGCGTTTTATTCTAAGAGAACCAGGAAGTGCGCTGTTAGCATGTTACTGTTTGCTAGCTTTACCGCTACAGCAAAACGCGCTCCGAAAGTGGTGAAAAACGCTTAGAAACTCAACGTGGACTGAATTTCAAGAAAGTGTTTTAAACGTGGCAGTTCAGTTTTCACGTTTTAAGATCAAAATCAGGTGCAGCAGCTTTAAATATAAAATCATAAAACTCAATGCTCAAAGTCGCAGTTAGCTTGAAATGGTATTTGGACGATGCCGTTACAAACACCACATTAGACATTTTAAACACTGAATTTCGTGCTTTTTATTGGAACATTTGCAGGAATGATAAAACATTATACTCAGGGGTGGAAAGTAACTAATTACAAATACTCACGTCACTGTATTGTAAATGTTTTGAGTAATTATATACGGTTTTTGAGTAGATTTCACGGCTGTTTCTGCGTCTAACTAAATTCAGTTCAAATTATTTCATTATTCAAATCGTGTATAAAATATTGATCCAATCACAGGCACAAAAAGTAAATGTATATTGTAAAATATAAAGTAACAGTATGTAACTTTCTGGAGGTGGCACGTCTCTTACATAAATGTAATGGAAATGTAAAGATAAAACCAAACTTCTGAACATTCTCCATGCAAATAGAGACAGAAGTACGAGTCAGGTCTGTGCAGATGCATTTATTTTTATTTTTTAAGAGCAATAAAAACAACTTAAATGAAAAAAATAAAAACAAGCCCCAAACGTCCCCGTTCACGTTCGCCGTTTCTGCTCCGTTCACATCGCCAAAATAAATTCAGTCCAAACTATTTCATGACTCAACTTGTGTAGAAAATATTCACCCAAAATGCTAGTAAAACTGTGAAAAAGTAACTAGTAACCAGTACTGCGAGTAGTGTTTTTCATTTTAACTTTGACTTAAGTCCAGTTTTGGCCACTACTCCCGTACTTGTAATGTCGCGCATCATTTTTTTAGCCACGTAACTGTACTTTTACTCGAGTGCAACGATCGCCAAATGGTTGACGTGAAGGTGCAGGACAGGAGGAGTTCAGGTGCCATCCGCGCAACCAGCAGCTGCAGCCTGGTGTTACGCTCGCCGCCGCCGCTCTACGGCCGCCGCGCGCCTCCAGCCAGCGCGGGCGAGCGGCGGTCTGAGCGTAATCCCAAACATCTGTGCACAAAAGCCCCCCGCGCGCCCACTGTTTGTTCAGGACGGAGGCGACACGTAACGCTCGGCAAAGTTTATCCATTTTAGTTTAGTTTAGTGGCCGTTTGTGATTTTTTTAAAAACACATCGAAGACAGAAACAGTGAAAACAACGGCGTAAACAGAGGACAAAGATACGAAACGCTAAAAGCCCAGAGAAATAAGCAAGCTAAAAATATCCTTCTGATAAAAATATGTATATAGCAAAGTGTTGTATCAAAGTTCACTGCAATCCTTCCATCACGAGTAGGTTTATTTAATTAAAGTTCACATCCACGACGGATCCAGGAGCGTTTTTGAGAGAACAGTGAGTTCCAAGAGTCAGAACATGCTCGTAGAGGTCTAAACTACAAGGTTCACCAAGTCTCACGCACAATAACACCCCCGTGGAGATATTTTGTGTGTGTTTTTTTTTTTTTTTGCAGAGGAAATGGCAAAACGTAAATAACTGCTTGCAGCCTTTGCGATTCGCTAATTGCAACCACTTAAACTGCGTCCATGATTTGCTCGCCATTAATCAAGCTGCCATAAAAGGATATATCGACTCTTTCTTCTGCGGAGAGATTAAGCCGGTATTGTCTGCCCGCGGACGGAATTAAACGGAAAGGACGCGAACTTGAGGCGAAAGAGGAACTTGGGACTAAATTATTGCAATTATTTCCACAAACAGAACAAGAGGTTTGTCTGGGAAACAGGAAATACTTCATTTAAACGTGGACGTACTGTGATCCGTGGGCTTTGGCGAGGAATGCGTCCAGCGATGTGCCTCGCGGACTCGCACTATACATAACGATGCAGTAAATAAATGTGGAAATGGTAAATGGAAAACGTGAGTGTGCTTTCCACGGGTAATGAAAAAGGATCAAAGTTACCGTAGCGATCAACAACAAACCACGAGACGAGACAAAACGCAAGGTTAGGTCCACGAGACAAGACGAGGTTTTGACATCATTTATAGCAAATAAATGGTAAAATCCAGTTAAAAATGTTGAATTTATTCTATTTTAAGGACACATACTGTTCTACAAAATGTACTCTTTCTCTCTTTTGCCCCTGTTCTAACATTGTTCCTCATCGAAAACACAGCTGGAGTAGCATTTAGCTTCATTCACGCTAGTTTTATGCATCCTGGTCAGAAAGTCCTCTCACTCCGAGCGTCAAAAACACTCTGTTCTGAATCTCCTCGATAACTGACCTTTTTACAGACTTTGTGGAAATAATGTTGTTATCAAGACGCTCCAAAAAACAACAACAACAAATCAACACATTCATTTCTGTCGATATATCGCCCGGTTTTGTCCCTCGAGCCGTTGACCCCACTGAGCACCCGTCTCACCACCTCAGTGTATCTTTTTGTGAGTGTTTTTTTTTCACATTCCCACCATTCACCGCTCCGCTCCTGCTCAGGTCTGTGATTTCATTTGAGCGCCGGAGTTGCTCATCTCATGTCTGATCGCATCCGTGCATCAAAACAGCGGCTGACGGACAAGGGAAATAATTACTTGTCATTCACGTGTCCGACGGCTCCTCTGGCTCCGGCTTTTGCGGCGGTTAAACATGTTTCTTTTAACACTTCCTGCCGTCACCTCGCTCCCGGCAGCAACTCGGAAGTTTCGAATCACAAATAACAAAACTATTCTTTTGTTGGTAAAAGTGTGTGTTTATGTAACGTGTTGGAGCGCGAGCGGGCGCGAGCGGGATTTAAAAAAAAGTTTTCCCGAGTAGAATACGGGAAGTGCGACTTTAGGAGAAAAAAAAAAGGAAAATACTGCTACTTTTTTCATCGATACTGGTCCATTTCAGAAAATATACTTCTCAAACACATTTACCATCAGATTTGTGTCCAAGTTCCAGTTCAAAGAAAGTCATTTACTGCGAGGGGGACTTTGTGTTAGCGCTCCATCTACTGGCAGCAGAGGGAATTATCAAGAGGAAATAAACAAAAGCAAGTTTGTCCCGACATGCTAATGTGAGCACACAGTTGTAATGGACGTGATTTGAAGCAGAAAAGGCCCAGAGCGAGTCTGAAGATGATTTATGGACTTTAAACAGAAACGCTCAGGTCTCTGCCTTATGTGTCACAAAAAAGGGGAATGGGAGTGCTTTCTGAGGCTCAGAGGGACAAAAGACTTTGTAAACACGAGCCGCATGTATGAAGCTAAACGCTACTCCAGTATGTTTTTGATGATGTTATAAGTTCAAAATCCCCCAAAAAGTCTATGCATAATTTTCAAACAAAGCTGTAATGATGACAGAAGCAAGGCTAACCGTTTCTCAACTAATAACTGTTTTATTAAAATTATATAAAGAAAGAACCAATTACATTTCACAGTAACATCTGACTGACTGTCTTTTACGGCAAGATTTGTACTTTAATTTGTTGACTTTTTTTATGCCTCAACAGTAGAATTAGCATTAGCATTAGCACTGAGACACAAACAGTGTAAAATCTTTAGAGCGTTGCCTGATTTTATAGTATTTATTCATTTTAGACTTAGTGAAAACCCCACAGAGTTAGAATTAGAAGTCACCAACACCTAGCTAACATTGAGCTAACACTGCGCTAACACTGCGCTAACACTGAGCTAGCTGCACGAAGACCGTAAATCCGAATTTACCCACACAGAGGAGTTTAACCAAGGTTTACTGAAACATTTACACAAACGGACAACACAAATCCATCCTTCTAACGAGTTCACATTATAGCACGGATAAAATCTAAAATAGCCACTCCCACGGGATGTAAGCGGCGAAGGCGGTGGCGTGATAAGTGACCACTGAGCAGTATGAATCAAAAGTCGGCGGCCTAATGGACTTGAGTCGGCCGCTCATTATCAGAGTTGTCCTGATGCTAAACGCAGTGAAAACATGATCCATACTCTAATGAAGCAGCTCCGGCCTGGCCCCGCGCCCGAAACGGAAACAGACGCCGCTCGTGTTGACAAAAGCACAGAAAATCACTTCGGAACGACTCAAAATAGTATCGGAACTAGAGTAGATACTCATTTGAACAAGTATCGATACCAAAAATCAGAGCTTCAGAACTAGGACAAGACCGTGGGGATTAGTAAGGAAAGTGGCAATTATTTCGTGCTGAAAATGATCTAAAACCTTGACCTAAATATTTTTTTGAATTATGATTGTGGTATGGAGAATGGAGTATATTCCTTAGTATGAAAATCGTGGTGGAAATGTTAGTATCGTGACACTTACAGTTCCACCAAGGAAGTCTGATGTGCTTAAACAAACTAAAATGGAATATAAAAAGAATAAAACTAAAATGTTAAACAAACTATTGTTATAAGACGTTGTGAAGGTTGAGTTAAATAATGTGAGTTAAATAATGTGAATTAAACATGGTTTCAATAGAAGGTACAAGCCTTTTTACCTGCTCAGAAGAAGGCAACGTTAGTAAATAAGATCGCTTACGCAGGGATAAAACTAAAAGACATTGGATTTAACATTATGTGGGAGGGTTAAACTGAGCATTGTAGTGTGTTCAATCCAATGCTCTGTTTAACCGCCTGGTGGGCGGGGCTTACTCAGAGTAGGATCGATATCAGAGTTCTCAGACTAGATCCAAAGATTCAGAATTACTTTTGGATGAAAGTCTTGTTTTTCAAAAAATAAAAAGTGTCCAGACGATACAACTGAACCTTTTTCTACACTGGAAGACCCCTGGACGAATGAGGGATTCCACCGACAAGCTGAAAGAGGTTTTATAATGGAGAGATCTGCATATGTTGAAATGGCAACAACAACAACAACACATTTTCATCAATCAACAACTTCCTGCATTAATACACTCCATTTGTAAATACATACAAATGAGTGTTCCCTTCATCTCATTAAAAATGCATAACTTTGATGTACTGTAGAAATAACAGTTGTAATAGTGGCAGTGCTAAGCCGCGGCCCACCGTTCCTGACAGCTTTAAACCCCAACCACACTCAAATATAGGTCGAATGCAGAGAACTATTTTTCCTACAAGATGTCCGAATATAAATACCAAATATCCATATACAAACATGACATTCTTCCCCCCGCTCTGCTCCTCTCCTCCTCCCTTCGTCTCCCCCTCCTGTCCCCGGACCACCCTGCTGCACGACAGGCCTCTGCCGCTCTCCACAGCCCCCCGCGCCGGTCGCCTCGTCCCTGCCGGAGCTCGCTGAAGGCAAATCGCGGCTAACGGGCCCGGGCGCTCTCAGTAAGAACCAAAAAGGCATGTAGTCATTCATCAACCGCCGGACAAGTCCCTCTCTACCCTCTCTACCCCCCCCCCCAGAAACCCCTCCAGGCAGGTCCGTCCTCCTCCGCCTCCTGCCTCCCCTCTCTGGGTTTTAACTAGAACTCCAAATAATTCCAGAAATGACAAATGATACTTATATCTGTGGCCGTTGCCGAATCAATAAGCATGCAGAACGACTATCCATCTCGGGCGCTATCGACAGCACAGCGCCGCAGCGGGCAGAGAAAACACTTGGTGGCTTTTTAATCGGGAGGGGAAGCGGGGAAAGCTACACACACTCTGAAACGATAGGGAACCACCCAACGATGCAGGCCGAGGGGACGCGGTAACGCTACAGCTCCAGCGGCGGAGTGGAGCGCGGGTCAAACGTGTACGCAAGTGAGAGCGTCGTCACTTTAAAGCGCCATTATTACAGCAGAAGTACCAACGTAGTGACCCAAATATTTACTGTTGGTGTCGCCGCTTGAAGGTGGAAAGGCATTTAAAATCAGATGCGTGGCTTATGAGTTAGTGTGCTCGACCAGCGCACAAGTTCTGGTATTTTCAAAGAGCAGAAGAAATCACAAAAATCGGAAGGTTTTTTGGAAGAAACGCAAACGTTCGACTCATTTCATATTGTCAGCAGTGAATTTTACACCAGTAATAATAAAAGTACTGTGTCAGAAAACAACTCTGAAAAGCACAATTAAAAAGGTACTCCAGTGACTGCGTTCTACCCATCTCAGTTTGTTATGACAACCCCCTACAGGTCGGACCACTCACTGAACGCAAATGCAGTTAAGATAAATATATTTTGTATTTTGTTGCAAATTATAAAAATGTTATCACAGAAAAAGCGAATTTTTTAGGTTTATAATTTCACTTCCTGTTTGTAATCGATGACATCACACGAGGAAATTACCCAGCAACCACTGGGACAAAACTCATCTGATGTCACACTTTATTTTATTTGACAAATACAAACATATGAGAGCGACTTTATTTTGTTGAATTCATGTTTAGAAAGTTAAAAAAAGTTTGTGTAAATTCTGTATAAACTTTGACTGGAATGAGCGTCCCTGCTGTGATGTCACTTCCTGTCATTTTCTACAGATCTTTCACAGTTTTCTCCACAAATACCTGCTCGATCGGGTGTAAAACTATAATTTACATGTACGACAGGTTTAAATACACCAATTAAAATCAAAATTAGAACATGGTAAAAACCTGTCATGGGCACTTTAATTCATCATGTAAAATACTGTATTGTTGAGTAAAGTTACACTCAGAGGCTTTGGTTCGCTCTGTTCATAGTCAATTATTTATATCTCGGTTTTGCAATGTCTTTAAACAAGTCGGTGTAATCCCTCATTCGACAATGTCTTTAAATGATAAAAAAGCCATTAAAAAAAAAAAAAAAAAAGCAAAATAGATGTGTTTAAGGCCATACTGTGGAATATTCCAGACAACGCAATCCCCGCGGAAACAAACTAATTCCTCCAGAAACGTTAAATCGTTTGCGTCTGTGTGTTTTTATGTTCATTAGGTCTTAATCTGGAACGGTTCTGATCATTTTAATTGCTCGAATTGACTTTACTAATAAGCGCAATCTATCATTCTCCACTTTGACACCGGCAGGCTGTGCACAAACTGGTACTGTAATTAAAGTTTAATTAATCCGTACGTCATTATAAATTACAAAACACAGGCGTACCAATGCAAAGATCTTAAGTGTTGTATATAAAAGAAAAAAAGCTAATCTGGCCCTTTAATTGATGTCCGCGTGTGGTGTTTTGTGGGTCGTGTCAGTGCTCGTGGCGCTGTGACTGCACTTCTAAAATTAGCCTCTTTCTTCCGCGGGAGGTTGGTGGGAATTTCTCACCAGTATCGGGTCTCGGCTCCTCCTGCGCTCTGCTCAAACATCCATTGTCCCGACGTCCACAAAGGAGTTCTAAGAAAAAATGTTGAGCGAGCCGGCATTAACCCGGTTTTAACCTGAAGCGAGACGGCGAGGCGCACGTTTCGAGCGGCGAGACGGTGGTGAAGGGGGCAAATCTTTGTGGAAAAAAGAACAGAAATGATGGAAATATGATCTACCTTATGTTTACAACAACGTCCCCCTCACACCGGAGCTCAAACCAGTCGAATCGCGTACTTGAGGCAGAGACTAGCAGAGAGCAATATGACAGAAAGACTCGAGGCTTTTGCAGGTAAACAGTTGTGAGGGTGAGGCTACTAGAGAACAACCTGGAACTGGGCAAAGTCACAATCGGAGGCAGTTTTATTGCCATTGTCAGCGATCGAAATTCACAAACTAAGAACTTTGCTTTGGCAATAGTGTGCACCAACATAAAAAAATACATATATTAATAGTAAACTACAATATAAACTATGATTACATGAGGCAGAAATTAAAAAAAAAAAAAAAAGGGTGTTGAATAAAATGAAATAAAAATAGACTTTGATTAAATATAATACATGTACCGCACAGCAAAACTGGCAGGGCAAATACATTTAATATAAATGTAAAACTCCTCGGGGTGGACTAATCTAGCTCAGGGGCAGTATTCCAATCCAATCCACTTTTATTTCTATAGCACATTTTATAAACAAAAGCCATTTCCAAAGTGCTG